>OMLP01033325.1:0-13220 GCA_900302685.1 Spondyliosoma cantharus
CACACACACACACACACACACACACACACACACACACACACACACACACACACACACACACACCTACACAAAAAAGCCTGCCTGTCAGTCAATCAGTCAATGTCCACTTGAGGGACTCAACCTCTGCCCCTTCTTTTTTCATCCTTACAGACATCTCAACACAGCTCACTGAGTTGAACATCAGTCGGCAGGCAGAGCTCTACGACATTCTCATACAGTGCAACTGTGAGATCATGACCTCATAGATGGTGACTGGTGAGAATATAGTCATGTGGCGTGATTTGACATGGTAGAGACCCGGTATAAATACATTAATTGCAGGTGACACTGTTCTGCTGCATAACATTTACATTCCTCTTCTCTATTTTATAGTAATGTTTATAGAGCAGATATACTGTGTATTTTAAATTTAACTAAAGTTGAATGTGTTGTTGTCGGCAGCTGGGGATTTTTTTTGCGGGGAACAGCCGATTCCCAAGACGGCTGCCGCGATGATGCAGGGTAAGCTCCTGAACAGCTTTTATAGGCAAACAAGCCAAAAGGTAAGATGTTAAATTACCACGTTGCTTTTTAGGCTGTAAGCTGAAGCTCCTGCATGCGGCGTGTTTGTGTACACAACGCATACAAACGTTTTCTCAGAGGAATAGGCGAGATGGTATTTGGGGAGATAACACTCTCACTTTAAATAAACTGGGATGGGGAAGGTTGCAGTTCAGGCAAAATACCGCTGAACTGGATTTTTGAAATCGGAAAACGTTAAAAAAAAAATTAAATGTATATAATTATAGACCACATTACACCTACCCCTCGTCCACCGACCTCGGGGCAATGACACAAGTCCGATCCAAGGAGGCCCCGACCTCGCAACCCACAGGAGTGGGAATCAGGCGCCACGTTAAAAATCAATGTCAGTGGTTGATGTATATGCATCGCAAAGTGCCTTGAAATGTTCAGATAAAATGTAATTAAAACGAATCAAGAAGAAGAGCGAGAGCAGTTAGATACATTATGAAACCACATAAATAAGAGTTCTGCAAATTAAGAACTAATTACACCACTCTAAAAGCTCATTAATTCCTCATTCATGCCCCCTGGAAATAGACTCTTTTTTTAGGGGGGGTGGATTAACACCTGGTTGGCTGGGTTTGCCTGCGAAGAACAAAAAAAAGATAAAATGTGAAATTAGAACTGGCTACATCATTCCTCCTTGCATGTTCAGAGATACACTCTTAAAGGGAACAGGATGTGTTGGATGTTCGACATGTTCTTTGTAATGTGTTTTGTCGTGACCCAGAGGTTTACGAGTTGAAATCTGTTGGTCTGACAACAAAGTTATTCGTACTCCTGAAGTTTTCACCTCTCAAGACATTTTCCTTCTCCATGCGCCTTTGAAAATATAGGTGAACTCGTGCCAGAAATCCCTACTCTTCCTCTCAGGCGAACCATGCACGTATGCCAGATATATCCCCCTGTTGATTACCACAGTTGGCAGGTACTCACTGGTCTTTTTCGATCTGGAAAAGATAAGTAAGTATATTTACTCAAATGCTTTACTTTGAGGTGTAACCCCAACTCCAGGGTTAGCTCGCAAGCTAGCCTATATATGGAAGCACAGTTAGGATTACAAGTGTTGGTGCAGTTATTCAACAAATACAATTTTGATGTACCTGTAAGTTCCAGTTTATATGTTAATAGTGGTAGTTTCATGTTTTATAAGGTTTTGCACATTCAAGATCAACCAACTTATTTTAAATACACCGTAAATTAAAAAATGAGTATTTACCATTTGTCATGGGTTTTTAGTCGAACTGTATCCTGAAACTGATAATATAATGGTCAGGGATATTGGTGAAACTATATTCCAGAATTTTCATACTGTTTTTTTCATGTGGGTGCATCCAGTAATAAATTCTAACCTTCATTTCTTAAAATCAATGATTGTAAATCAGTTTTTTTTAATCACAGCTAATGCAATAAGAAATTGCAATAAACCTAAATGTTTAAGAAAGACACTTCTAAGTTTCAGGTGCACTGGTGTCACCGAGGGACAATGTTCAGCCACTTGTGACCATTATTCTTAGAAAACACGTACGTACAAAATGTAGTGTAAACCAATTGAAGGGGTCTCAAGACATAAAAAAAGAAAAAAATGGCAAAGAAAAGGCCAAACAAATCTAAATATAGTAGTGTATATAGGTCATTCTATGTCAACTTTCCCCAGTTCACGTCAGCTCGGTAAAAACATCTACCTTTGAAATAAAACCACCGAATGTGTTATTACCGCCAGCGTAATGTACAAAAAAAGAAGCACATGAAAAGATAAAAAATAAATATGAAAGAAATGTCAAAGAAATTGAAATAATATAAATCATAATATCCTGTTTTTCAGCTCTGAAGCTATTAACAAGATCTGTGGCACTCAGCTTTTAACGCAGAACCAAATAACTTCCAGATGTGGTAGAACTACATTAACACCATACACAATCAAACTTTGGTTGCAAGAAAGTGGAAACTAGTGGAGATATGAATATTCAAAAAAAAGTGACAGATTCTTTGTTCTGGTAAAGCATGACTTCCTGTTATTCATTTTGATTACTGTAACCAATCAGCAACAACTGTGTCAATAAATGCATGTTGCCAAGTTTCCTTGGGTATTATTCATATTTCAACCCAATCCAGCAAAAAAGAAGGAATTGCTGAGATGTACGGAGAATCACAGAGATGCTGAAATTAAGCTCTGCAGGGCCAAACTTAAAAAAATCATTAACTTAAAAAAGTTGTGGGAGCGCAGCTTTAGGATAGGCAGGGTGCCAAGAATTTAATCGAAGTTTCAACATCACTTTTCCCCAAAAAAATCCATGACAGCACTAATTTTAACCTACAGTGCGTCGGATGTTTGGCAATTTAATACATACTGTGTGTCCAAACACAGAGAAAAAAAATGCCAACTATATTTATTCATACTGCTTTACTTCCTGTTTATTTATCGGTCTTTGGTAATATCCAATTAAAACACACATAACATTTTTTCTCGCACATTCTAATAAAGTAACAAGTGAACCAAGCTCAGGTACGCTGCCTCATTATAAGGAAAACACTGTAAAACACTGTTCTCAGTGCGTTCTCGTCCCACATTATCCCGTACGAAGGACCAACTTCGTGCTGTTCGGCCAGTGCCAAGCTTTTGTTTCCTCAGGTGAAAATGAAAGAGCCGGAGTTATCGGGTTGCCCTCCTGTGCAGCACAAAGTTAGCGCCGCCTGGGGAGAGGACCACTTAGATCTGGCGCTGGCCTCCATGCAGTGATAAATACATTACTTTTGAGGGGCAGTCAGCTTAATGGCTCACTTAGACATTAAATATAGAGCAAATATTGAGAGTCTGGGGGGGTATGGGATTTGGGTGTGGTCTCTAAAGGAACGCGGAGGTCTCTGCAATGTGTGTGCGTGTGTCTACTTTGTTGGAGGCTCATCTATAATGTACAAAGACGATTAAGTTTGAGCAGCGGCCGGGGCAGATACACAGCCGGCCGAGTGGCGAGGCGCAGATAAGAATGAATGCAAATATACAGCAGGAGCGACAGATTAACCTTGGACAAGGTCGAGCGTTAATGCCGCGAAACAGGCAGGGAGCACCGCAGCGCCCGCTGAGGTAGAAACGCACATACATGCACGCCAGGCTTCACGCCAGCACAGTTTGAAGATGGGCAGTGTGGGCCTGCATGCAGGAGAGACAAGCACACGCTCGCTTATGTTCACACAGCGATGGCTGTTATCTGTGTACACGATTGATAATCGATTACTCATCAATCACAGGCGGTCGCCGTTCAAGTCTCGGGCTGCACCCTGTTTTCAGAGATGGTTTAAAAGTCGCAATAAGCAAAAATCCCAGCCCACTGTTTTGTTTGTTTTTTTTGTTTTTTTTAACCTTCAGAATGAAGAGTCAATACGTTCTACAAGACACATTGATCACAGCCACAGTGCTTCCCGTTTTGTCTAAATGTAACTGCTGTCTAAATACTGTAGGTGCTCTCACACTGCGTTGCATTCCTTGCGCCAGTCCTCTGTGAATTTGTGCTTTTATTAGAATTAAAAACACTACTACTATATCAGTTTTTATTGGTAGTGGAGGAGTCCGCCATTCCTACACCACATTCTGGTTGCCTACTGACCCATGAGGGATTCACAGGAATCAAGGAGATGTTCACAGCGATCTACTCACCCCTCATGCTGATGGAAAGTAGATGGTAACCTTTTTTTTAAATCAACTAGGAATCAACTAAATTAAAACCTAAAATGGCTCGATACAGCTCATTCAGTATATTTGAAGTCTCCAGAGGCCCAGAGATCCCAAACTGATTTAAAAAATACATCATTTAGACTCTGGCGATCAGTCCACATCAGCTACAGTAAAGATACCGCTTTAAATGATGTCTTTCTGAGTCAATTTGAGACCCTCCATTGATCGGACAAAAGCTGTAGGGAGACATTTCATTGACGTTTTAGAAGAAGTCGCTGTCTATTTCAGTCGTGTGGGCGAATGTTCCGTGGGCTTCGGAACTTAAGCTAACTTTCTATCGGCTTGGGGGGGGGGTGAGCAGATGATGACCGAATTGTCACGTTTGGGTGAACGTATCCTTTAAATAACCCTTTCGTGTGAAGTATTCATTCTTCAGAGGGCAACCAGAATACCGCATAGGAAACACCTGTTTTACAGTGACGTAATTCTCTAACATTATGCTATTAAGTGAGCTTGTCCTTTAAAATACTGGCATTAAAATGGTTTAACTGGTAAAAAAAAAAAAACACAGGTTGGCTTTTATTTCAGCGATTCACCTGCTGCAGACGTTGGCACGACTGATCGACTATCTGAAACGAGTGTACGACAGTCATTTTGAACGCTTATTGTCCAGCACCAAACAGCTTTGCTGCTGAGAAATGGCCCAATAAGGAGCAGTGGCAGCGAGATGTTAATCAAGGGCCACAGACCTCCAACTTCTATCTGTTATTTAACATTTTAATATGTTAAAATAAGGTAAGTCTGGCTGTGACGTGAACCGACTCTCCCTGCTAAAGTAGCGCTCGCCGTGGCGTTGAACCGCATTTGCTGTTACTGCTGCGAGACCACAGGTGTGGCCAGATGTGCCGTGACTTCGCAATTTAAGCATCACAACTTCGAAAAAAAAATAATCGGTTAAAAGAAGGAAAAAAAGAAACAATGCAAATGAAAGCACAGGACAGTAATGCAACATATTTACATCTTGCCACTCAACCTTCCTGTTGTACGGAGAAACATGTGATTTAAGGGGCGCGTCGGATGATTTCTACCAACACAGATGATCACGCCGTTACACAACCACCGCCCCCGGAACACTTAACATGGAACACGGCGCTAACCCTCCCCTTTTACAAGTTCTAGCGGCACCGAGGCATGTCCCTTTCCAGCACTCTGCCATTACATACTGATTACTTTCTTGGGAGGCTGACAGCGAGGAGCCGGCTAACCCACACTGTAGATGAATGATAACGGCTCTCTCTCTCTCTCTCTCAGCCGCCGTCTCTCCCTCTCTCCCTCTCCCTCTTTCCCCTTGACGTCACATGCAGGGAGACGGTATCTAGGAGCAGGTAAAAATAGTGTGGCAGAGGTAGGAGACATCAGGTTGTGATGTGCTGAGCAGATGGAGGGAGGAAACGGTGAATACCAATAAAGCAGATGGATTTGGCCCGGGTGGCGCACACTGTACTGTATTTGTCATGTTGCTCTGCGCCGAGTTCTGTCGGAGGGCTGCAGGATATGAAAAACCTGGGCCAGTATGTAAAAATGAAAATGGAAAGTGGTGAAGCTGCGGGGCCCCCGTTAAGGTGACTTAATCTTGTGTCGGGGGTGTTATTCTTAGCATGTCAAGACTATCAGCGATCAAGATCGACGGCGGTGTATGAGACAGAATCTGTTTCAATGTGTCACGTAGCTCCCGAGTTCTTTGACAAGATAAATGTCAAGCAGAATTTTCTGAATGTGGTGGAATAATCATCAACAGGTTTCTTTTTATCAAGGAAAGTTGAATTAAAACGAAACAAAGTTAACCAAGCATGGTGCACTTAACTTCCTTGTTGGTATTGTTTCAAGTGTATATTAGTCAAATGAGATTCTCATTCAAATTGAGTCGACTGTTGTTTTTTGGCTCCAGTAAATGGAATCTTTGCCAGTTTGTTTCCAACTAAAATGTATCAGCAAATGGTGAAATGGCTGCAATTATACCGAATGCTGTATGAATTTATTTTCTTTTGTATTTAAATACTCGCTATGAAATTCTGTAAAGTAATGCCTTTTGTGTTCTGCCCTTGTTAAAAAATTGTAAATTTATAGTTAAAGGCGCAAGAAAAGGGAGGATTGGAGCACTGTCGAATCCACACTCAAAACAAATAAGGAGCAACGTATCCCCAGAATAACCACTGGCCGCTGCTTGGTTTAGCTACCTTAAGCTAGTTAGCTCAGTCAGCTGTCCGGATTGGGAATGTATACGCAGCTAGTGCGGGAGTTTTGGCCTAAAAAAAGCCAGGTTAGCATGCTAATAGCTATAGACATCGATAGTCAGGTTTAATAAACTATAAATTTAACATTTATTAATGGCGGTCGTTCTAGAGTGTTACCAGTTGGCATTTCCTGTTTTTGAGCCAAATGTCTTTACAGCTACTGGATGGATTTCAGTTTGGTGCAGGTATTGATCTTCCCCACTGGATGAATTGGAAAAAACTTTGACTTTTTCCATCTAGCAACATCATCATTTTATGTGTGCATACTTTGGTTTATCATAAAATACCTGAAAAACAACAACAACAACAACAACAACCCATTAGCCTCAAGTTAGAGGCTGTTAGCATGCTCACATTTTAAACTAGGATGTTGAACATGCTAAACATTAATGTAAGCATGCTGACATTGGCATTTTGTACTAAGTCTAAAAAGGACAGCCTCTCAGAAGCGTGAGCATACGTGTAGGCTGTTGATCGTGTTTACATTTAGCCCTTTAGCTTAGCTTGGAACAATGAAACATGCAGTGGGCCACTTATCAGATTTAGGGATGCTTGTGAAGGAGCTGAAATCTAAATCTTGCAACTAGTTTTTGTTCTTTTCAATGGTTCAACTTTTGCTCAATAACAAGCAGGCTCACACACCTCCCCAATGACACACACATGCATCTGGATGTCCCCCTTTTTCCACCCAGTCCTACATGCCTGGTCAGACCATGCCTCTGTAATCGTAGACAGTTCAAAACCTCGTCTTTGCTTTACCACCGGAGCTTGTTTTAATAGAGTGAGGAAACACAGTTCATCCACCGGGCCCACCGTGTACAGTAGACCCTTAGAACCAATTAGAGAACGTTTCTCTCTGAACATTTCTCAGATCACTCCGGTCCAATTTCCCTGGAAAAGACACAGCCCTAATGGGCTGTAATGAAGGAAAACAGAGTTTTCCACTGATTCACCGTCTCGCTTAAAGATTTTCCTTAGTGCTGATAAGGCGCTCACTCTACGTGAAGGTAATGATAAAAAAAAAAAAAAGCGGCGTGCGGAGATGAACAGTACAACAGGAGGGGGGTACACTCCCAAAACAAGAGGATCTGAATGCCAGAGCCGAGAGGAGTCACCATTCGTGTTCACTCACTCGCACCGAGCGGCGATCCAGTCACGCGCCGCGCCGTGTAGTACACGCGGCGCACAAACACACACACCGCAGAAGAAGAAAGTCATAATTGGGTTGACGGAGAGTGAGCTCGGCTGACATGCAGTGCATGTAGTTTAATGGATGGAGGCTGTGATAAGGGGCTTTTGGAAAGGAGCGGCTAATGGGTAAACAAGACGGGATGATTAATTTAGTAATACTTAAAAATAAATTTGTGTTGTGACTGCCGGGGAGAAGGAGAATCAAAATCAAAAATGCTGTTAGATTGCCGCAGGGCTTACAGCGGGTCACTTTAATGGGCCCAGGATTGTTTAGTCAACGCCGAGGACTTGACGGACATTTTGTCCGTGTCCTCTGATGCATGTCTGATTCAATTAAAGATGCATGTATATGTGTGTTGTTGTTTTTAGCCATTTACTGTCGGCGGGTGCTGCATTCACTTTAATCAAGCCAGGCCATGTGTGATCCAGACTCATAAAAGAGGGATGATCAAACTCTCGTTCAAACTATTTGCTCAACGCACCTCTCCAGCCCGGCTCTGTTTGGAAGAAGAGTTCTGTGTACACGCCGCATATTTTGAATTCTTGACCTTTCCCTGTGAACCGCTCTTGGCTTAGTTCCCCCCCTCATAAAGCCTTGCCACAACGGGGTGCAATTTCCCGTCCTCGTTTCACTTTGGACCCGTCAACAAAAAGAGGGGACGCTGATGTGAACCCCACGTGCAAAGAAGAGGACGGTTCCCGGTGTTTTCAATAACCACAGCAGCAGGAGTTCTGCAAATGAATAAACACAACTGCCAATGATGCAGACTAACTAGACTCACTGTCACACAAACAGTGGGGGAAATAACACACCAGAGGAACCACGCTATACTTACACTAAATAGGGATTTGCGGAATTACCGCGCCGCTGAGGCAAAACAAACTCAGAATGCAGTTTTCTGAAGGAACGTGTTCCAAGAGCCACAGAGGCGAGGAGTTGGATAAGCGGTGACGTAAGGTGCATTCTGTTCATAACAGGGGGAAAAAAAAAAACTAGAACAGGATCAGCACCATGGACAGCGGCCGGGTGGAACTGAACAGTGCCGAGCAGGATCCAGCACCACGGACAGAGAGTGTGACGCACAGTGCTACGCAAACACACCCAGTCATGTCAGTAAGTGAGCCTTTATGTTTAGTCTGCTGCTGTTTCCGAAGTCGAAAATAATTTTAAGCTGGCATGATTCAGAGGTCCTTAAAGGATAGGTACACCCAAAAATTAAAACTCAGTCATTATCAACTCGCCCCCCATGCAGATAGAAGGTCCGGTGACTTTTTGTACAAAACATTCCTGGAGCTTCATGGCAAATCGGCGCCACAGCATCCTCCTTAACAACTGAAGTAGATGGGGATTTGTTTCAAGACATTAGAGTTAAATTGATTTAAAAATACATTTTCTTCACCTTCAACGTTGAGCTCCCGCTCCCACTTCAGACGGGCGAGCGCTAACGTGTTTAGCTCAGCAGCTACAGTGAAGATTGCAGCTTTGAAAAGGATGTAAGTAAAACATATTTTTCGGGGGCTTCCGGAGGCTTGGATTATGCTGGACGAGCAGCGTCGAGCCATTACGTGCTTTGTTTTTTCGGTTGTGGTTTAAACTTTTTACAATAGTCCCCATCTAATATGGCTGCTTTCTGACACTTACACTTTCTGAGGCTCCTTGAAATGTTTCGTTGACGACAACAGTTCAGTTTGCATCGACATGGAGGTGAGTAACAATTCCGTGAATCCCTCATGCTTCAGTAGGCAACTAGAACACGGCGTAGGAATGCTCATATTTATTATTTATTAATACCAATACATATACATGTTTATATTTGTATATATTATGTATATACAAATCTATTTCTATTTCTGCTCTAGCTCTTCTTCTTACCTTTTTATTACATTGTTTATTTTTTACTATTAGTATTGCTTATTGTTATATTGAACTGTCTTTTGGCTGCTGTGACGCACAAATATCCCCATTTGCCAGACTAACGAAGGAAATTCTGTTTCGGATTCTGATTTCTGAATGGCCACTACCAGGAACAACTAATATATTGTATACTGTTTAGAACTGAAGCAACAAAAACATGACGTCACACCTCCTTTTTATGGCATCAAATAACATTTGATTTCATTTTCAAACTTATTAGAAAAACGAACACAGGAAAATTCAATAGCATCTTAAGAACTACCTGAAATATATTTGTTGTATCCAATCTGTTAACATCGAGTGAGGGGAGGGTCCTATCATGACCTACGACGCAACCAGCCACTGGGGGGCGATTGAGATTTTTCTGGCTTTACCTCCGTTGCGGAGTTGCCGCGTCGTCCGTCTTCATAAATTGTCAATGTGCTGTTCTGTTTTCAGATCATGGCAGCCCTCCAGGTTCACTGGTGATAATGAGTCATTTTTTTGGACTTTAACCACGTCCTAAATGTATTCTGTATACAAAAAAACTACATTTACTCGAAGAAGCCACTGATGATAAAGGCAACTTTCATCCCAATATATAGATGTTTTTTTTGTTGTGCTGACCGCTAATAATGCGGCCACTTCAACTCGACACGACTTCTGAATGGGCTAGCAAAATAACTGGCGGGGGTCTGGTGTGCTTCTTTTTTTTTTTCTCTCTTCACGGAGGCACCTTTATTACGTTGACAATTTGATTTGGAGTGATTTGTTTATGCCACAGCGGCGGAGGGGTCTTTTTTAATAATCGCAGGATACATCAGCACTTCTCAGGTATACTCCGCTTTCAACTCGGAGCTCGTGTGTGTGTGTGTGTTTAGGCAAACTGTGTAGGTGTGTATAATTATATGACTCAGAGAGGAGAAGTGCTAGAGATACCGCTGCAGACAATATTATTCTCTCTCCAATGCTCCCGTTCCCCCTCGGCTGCTCGAAGCGAGAGAAGGAGAGAGGGAAAGGTTACACCAGCAAGGGTGGGTATTGAAATTCAAGACCACTTCACCTAGCCCAGGAGTGGCTGTCTGAAGATTAATGAGCTATTTGGGGAGAGTTCAGCTATTTCACATGCACAGGGTCCACATTAGTGATATAATTAATTTTACAACACTGGGGTGTTGTCACCCCTCAGTAGCGTGCCATGCACCTATGATAAGCATTCCCTAATTAAACAACACCAAAAAAAAAAAAGAAAAGAAAAGAGGGAAAAAAAAAAAAAAAAAAAAGATTTGACATTCAGGGTCCTGGGAGGAAAAACAACCTCAAGCTAAAGATGAGCCACAGCCACGTACTTCCTCATCCTCACAGGGCACTTTTGCACGAGTTTTACATACTTCAGAATCAGGTAATTGGATGGATATTGATTTCGGTGTC
Organism: Spondyliosoma cantharus; assembly: GCA_900302685.1. Lineage (NCBI taxonomy): Eukaryota > Metazoa > Chordata > Actinopteri > Spariformes > Sparidae > Spondyliosoma > Spondyliosoma cantharus. The sequence continues at coordinate 11,048 of OMLP01033325.1, forward strand.
CGCACTGAGGGCTCGGAGAAAAATTCCAAGTGTGCAGGGAATCCAAGTGTTTGTGATAGTGGACGTATTGACACACACACACACACACACACACACACACACACACATTAATGCCTCCCATAACATCCGTCTTTGCTATTTAAAGACGAACTGGAATTAAAATACACTTTTGTGAATAAATCAATATATTCTTTGCAGCCTTGCTGTTTTCTTTGACTAGTGTATGTACATATACAGTCAGACAAGTTTTATTTTTCACTCCACTAGTGTTCTTGATCAGGGGTGGGAATTTTGTTTTGCCCGATTGGACTTTGAATCTGATGTTACTTTGATGCTGTTTCCTTTGTTGATCTGTTTGTTCCCTGTTGGCGAAGATGTATATCATTCTGGGGAACTCAGACACCAGGCAGTAAAAAAATCAGCCACGCTGTGGTGTCTACGGTTGCCGTGGCGACATGGCGAGCCTTGATGCAGCCGTCATAAATGGCTAGGGCCTCTGCACATGCCACCGACCTTGGCATACCTACGCCTGCCATCTTGTTTACACAGAAAACAATGGGGGCGGGAGAGGAAAGTGATCACTGTCTGAAAGCAGTTCATGTTAATTAGTGTTGAAAGAACATGTATAGAGGGCATAAATGCACATATTAGTGTAATATAAGTGAGGCTGGATAGTTTTCTCCTGCAGTGAAAGCTATTATTATTATATAGTGAATTACGAAGTGAGCGGTACAACGTGTAGATAATTAGTGTTGAAAGGAGCCCAAGTATAGTTAGCATAAGTGCTACCATTAGCAAACAAGGTAACTAACTTCCTCTTAAAGTGAAAGTCAGTTGGCCTACCTTTCCAGCTTGGATTTTTTCACTTGAAATAAAAATTTAGCGGTACAACGTGTAGTTAATTTGAGTTAAAAGAGCATTAAGAACTGCAAAGTGGGCATAAGAGGAAGCTAGCATTAGCAAGCACTATTTCATGTTGAATACAAAGCTAGCAGTGCAACGTGTCGTTAAATAGTGTTGAAAGAACATAAGGAACTGTATAGGGCGCTTAAGTGTTAACATTAGCAACATAGCACCTTCCCTTTTCAAAGTGAAAGCTAGTTAGCCTCTCCTGCTCGCTTCAATTTCTCAAGTGAAATGCAAACTTAGCGGTTCAACGTGTGGTTAATTGGTTGGAACATAATCCGTTGGCATGAAAAACACCGGCATGCTGGAAGTCGCGCCTATAATTTGTGGAAGGTATCATGGGAGGTAAGAATAACAGTTGACAGACAATGATAGGGAGGCTTCTTGAAAAAACGTGAATGTCCTTTATCACCATAAGTAGCCTAAGCCTAGAGTGATATGACATCCCCCAGTCATTAGTGCACCATAGACATTGACACCACATCTTCTAGCAATGCCAGCCCCTCAAATGTCAGTCCACCACAGCCACTGGAAACTCCACTCAGAGATCATCAGATACTGACACTGTGGGCTGGCAGTCTCCCAAATCATCATGGGACTGAGACTCAACAACCAACTGTAAAGTTGGAAGTAAAGACATACTACATTTCTGTACAGCCCTGACCAACTACATCGATTCAGATACACGCACGCAAAACCTCCAGCCCTCAGGACCTCCTTTCTCAGGTGTGGTAATAGCCTTCGCTGACAACCGCACAACATACTCTTCATGAGAAATGTGTGGGCTTTTATGCTAATCTTCTCCCACACATACGGACAATGCGGCGTGACTATTATGTGTGGCATCTGTGAATCATGTGTTGTTTTTTTTTTTTTTTTCCGCGAGGTTACCTTGTTCTCATCGTACAGATCCCGGCCCGTGACACAATTTGAACGAGATAACGTTTCAGCACTTCAGGGTTCGAGAGGATTCACGCGAAGCCGTACGCAGTAGTTTGTTCGCCGGGGTTTATAAATTGTAAACGGCTACTTTAAAAAAAAAAAAAGCAAATGGTCAGCACATGCCCTAAGAGGTATGGCCTTTCAGTGAAGGGAGCCACGGTTGCAGGAAGGTGCAAATAGAAAACAGAATTATTTATATTCTGCAGGGTTTCGGCTTAATGGAACTGTGCAGTGGCTGCCCTTGAGGGGGGAAAAAATGTGGTAATGAAGAATTAATTTGTGTGGATAAAATGCCATGGTGATTGTATGATTTATGTTGCTGAAC
>OMLP01033326.1:8615-29781 GCA_900302685.1 Spondyliosoma cantharus
AGGCAGACGTGGACGACGTCCCTGACCTGACGGACGGTGTACAGGTAGATACTCACACAGTGGGGTGTTCCCGGGCCCGGTGCGGGTGTTGGGGATCTCTTGGCCGTTGGCGTCCACACACCAGCACTGCCCGATGCTGGTGTGGCACTGCGTGGGCTCGTAGGATCCGTGCTCGTCACACTGAGGGACGTACTGACCGACGGCCGGCCGAGGACGGAAGTAAGAAAAAAAACCGGAGTCGGGGGTGGAAGACTGGGCGCTCTCTCTGTGGCGCTCACACGGCGTCTTCTCTCGCTCTGCAGACACAGAACAACAGCAGAGTGACACGTCGTCAATCTCAAATAGATTCAGGTCAGATTCAAAAACCTGACGATGAAGACATGAGTGGCATATTGTAAGAATTTCTGATTCAAAATAAGTTCAGGAATATAAGAAAACATAGAAACCGTTTTAAACAACTTTAGTGGCTGTTACAGTAAAGATGGTTGAGTTTACAGGGGGCACTCTGACACTCTGCTGTACCTCAGGATATACAGTCGACTTCAGAGTTTACGTGCTGCACCTGAATGCACCATGAAGACCCCGTGTGTGGGACATGACACATGGCGTGCGATAGTTTCGGACCGTGACACATTGAAGATGATGTTTGATCTTTTATGATTTGATGTCAGATCATTCAATTCAGCCCTGATCAATCTCACGTCTGTCAGGAGTCTGGACACGATTAGCCTAGCTTAGCATAAAGACCTCAGGACCGCGGCGCTAACTAAAACAAAAACAAGTTCTCCAAACAGGAAGTGGATATTAATGAGCAAAACGGCTGCATCTATAGAAGTTAATGAAAGGTAAAAGTGATCAGAAACATAATTCAGACTTTATGTAAATCAGATCTTTTCAACACCGCAGGTCGGATCTGATTTAACGCGTTCTGCATGTTCTGTACGTTCTGTACGTTCTGTATGTTCTGTACGTTCTGTGCGTTCTGTATGTTCTGTATGTTCTGTGCGTTCTGTGCGTTCTGTACGTTCTGTGCGTTCTGTGCGTTCTGTACGTTCTGTACGTTCTGTGCGTTCTGTACGTTCTGTACGTTCTGTACGTTCTGTGCGTTCTGTACGTTCTGTGCGTTCTGTACGTTCTGTACGTTCTGTGCGTTCTGGCCGGTGAACAGACAGACTTGAGAGTTTCAGTACGTGGCAGCTGCAGAGAAACACGTGATCTGTGGACAGAACCTCAGATTAGAGCCTCTTCATCTCTGCGGTCACATCCAGGGGCCACGCTGACATCTGGAGGATCCTCCTCACATCACACTTCTTATCCTCACGGGGATCAGCCAGACGAACCACAGCGCAGCCATAACAGCCGACAGACCGCAGAGTGTCCTCGCGAGGCAGCGCCACGTCTGCCGCCAACAATCAGCCCAACGATAAAAAAACACGACCGAGGAGAAGACCCCTGAGAGAGCGAGGGGCCCGACATCAGAGACAGCCGTCCAGACAGAAGACAGAGCTGCTCGCTGTGAGAGACACTGTGACGAGTTGTGACAGGGACACACAGATTATCCCTTTCAGAAGCCAGGCAGCTCGTAAAAACACAAAATATGACAAAACTCTGGTGCGGAGGAGTGAACTGTAATTAACTCTGAGCTCCGACACCTGGAGCCACTGCAGGAGGCTGAAGCTGTGGGCCGACGGCAGACCGCCAACACACAACAACAACACAACAACACACAACACACAACAACAACACACCAACACACAACAACAACACAACACACAACAACAACACACCAACACACAACAACAACACACCAACACACAACACACAACAACAACACACCAACACACAACAACAACACAACAACACACAACAACAGCACACCAACACACAACAACAACACACCAACACACAACACACAACAACAACACACCAACACACAACAACAACACAACAACACACAACACACAACAACAACACACCAACACACAACAACAACACAACAACACACAACAACAGCAACACAACAGCAACACACAACACACAACAACACACAACAACAACACAACAACACAACAACAAAGACGGAGAACATAAAGTCAGTCAGAGGTGTGTATGAAAGTGACGCGGCAGATCAGATCAGGACTCCATGTTGTAACTTCAGTAAGACACTGAGGTGAACAGGAGGAGGGGAGACCGGCACCAATCAGAACCATCAAACTCACGATGATCCTTCTCTGCCTGCCAACAGACGGACTGAACTCTCTTTGATTTCATCCACAAGTCGTATGTTCAGTGTCTCTGACTCTCTGCTGGACGTTATGGCGACAGAAACGTTTCAGACGTTTTAATGCAGAATTTCTTCGGATGACAAACGTGCGGTGCCGGGCTCTGACTCCACAAGCAGTGGACAAAAATCTTATCAAGAAAAAAACTAGACATTTCTTATACGACACAGCTAGCTTAGCGTTAGCCTGCAGCTAGCTTAGCATTACCGCCAGACTCTTCTCCTGATCAGTTGACTGATACCAGAGGAAACTCTGACAGCGTCGGACATGTTGGTTTATTGTCTTATCAAAGATCCTTTATTGATGCGTTTGTGAAGAGGGTTCACTCTGGACAGCTTTGAGAAACTGAACTTAATGTCTCTTTTGTTTGTCAGTTGTTTATTTTTCTTGAATATTATTTGAACATGAGAAAAAGACACCAGGATGAAGTGACAGTGACATTTTAACATTTGAAGAGCCGTCAGTGTTGGAATTAAAAATCTTGAATCGTATTTAAACTTGAGAGTCAAACTGTAACGTGGATTTGGAGAAACTTGACGCCCAAGCAGCTGTTAGCTAAACCTGAGACTTTTATCTTTCTGTCTGTCGACTCTCATTGTCACACGAAGCTCAGCTGTGAGTCTTCAGGTTTCTGTTGACGTCTGTTTACATTCTGATCACCAACATCCTTCACTGCTCTGCCGTCGCCTCGTCTCTCTCTACACTTCTCACCACAGAGTTTACACACGACACTAAGGCGCCTGAAACGTTTCCTTATCCGAGCTCTTTGTCTACCGAGAGACAGGAGCGTCTTTGAAGGGACCACACGGCGTCTTCCACATGTTCCAACACATTCCTGTCAGACTGTCCTTCATCAGCAGCCGTCACACCGAGTCTCTTCACAACTAATCACACTGAAATGTCTTTAAAAAGGTGAAATATCAACAAAAAAATTCAAAGACGTCTACTGAAGTCAGCATGCTAACCAGCTAGCCCCTGTGCTAGCAGAGTCAGCAACACAGGTGATTGAGCTAACCAGGTAGCTGTAGCTACAGTTAGCAGCAGTTAGCGGGTCCTCTGGTGATATCCTGTTTGCTTGGAGCATGAAACCAACATATCGACAGTATTGTTACGTTCCTACCTGTAGGATTGCACTGGAAGCCGTCGCCGTGGAAACCAGGATGGCACTGGCAGGCGTACGATCCCAGCGTGTTGGAGCAGGAGGCGTCTCGGTGGCACCGGTCCTGCTGACACTCGTCGACGTCTGAGCGGGAAGGAAAGAGACGAGATGAACACGAAGGAGTGAATCCAGGAACACGTCCACCGCCCAGTGCAGAACCGCTAACAGCTGCTAGCTGCTGATGCTAAAAACAATCTTGTTCCATTAAAAATACTTTAAAGTATCAACACAGGGCTGGTTACGTCTCATATATGTTGTTATGATGATATGAGACTTTATCTGGTGTCATGTTACATGATGATGTCATCAGTGTTGTCTTTCTCTCCACGCTGTCGCTGTGTTCACAGTCAGTTTGTGTTTTGACTGAAAATGTTGTGAAGTTTGATTTTGTCGTTCAGTCTGAGTGTTGATGAAGAGCTCGAGAGGAGATTTAAAGATATACAGATTTATATTGTGTGTCAACATTGTGAACGTCATCGAGTGTTTTCACACTCAGGTTGTTTCTTTACAGTCGGGACGCCTGAACGTTTCTTTGCCTCAGGACCCAACAGTTAAAGTGAAAGTGATAGTTGTGGTTTAATGAGACATATATAACATATATATCTGTTCAAGTGTTGATGTTTTGAATGTTTCCGGTGCTTTACGTCGCCTCACACAGAGCTCTCCTGTCACACTACATTCCCTCAAACATACAACGTCTGAGCTCAAACACAGATCAGCTGTTTCATCCTGACTTTGTTAAAGAGACTCGTTCTCCTGTTCTGATCCAGCTGAGCTGCGTGTACATTCAGTTCTGACTCCAGAGCCCAGTGGTGCTGGTGGTGCTGGTGGGGGTGGATGTATACATCAGAGATGAGCTGCACAGCTGTGAGGCAGGACTCTACATTTCCTGTCCCCGAGGACTGAAGTCTTACAGTGTGTTACACTGAGAGTCTGCAGGCTCCCACACAGAACGCTGCTGCTGCTGCTGCTGCTGCTGTGAGACTGTGTGATGATAATATTAATAAAGATAACTACTTATTACACTTCTGTCATCATTGTGTTCCTGTCAGGGATCATCATATTCTAACAGGCGGGCAGGACTCTGCTCTAGTGTTTGTCTGAGGGACGTTCACTCTCACTCTGTTTCACTCTGACGTTACAAGGATTCAAAGCATCAAGACAAATGTTGACTTTCTGTGGCCTCCAACAGCTGCTGTGACCTTCAGCGCTGCCCGCATTAACGATCGTTATATATCTGAAGTCATAACAGTGACGATCAGAGTCACCTCGACACCAACAACACGCTGAACTCACCCCGACACACCCGGCCGTCCCCCGTGAATCCCGGCAGGCAGGAGCAGACGAACGCCGAGCCGCCGGTGTAGCTGCAGCGAGCTCGTTCAGCAACGTCACAGTCGTGACTTCCTCTCCGACAGTGGTCCACCGGACGGTCCTCCTCTGCAGGGCGACACAGAGGACAAGTTAGAGGGACGGACAACAGATCAGAACTATGTTTGAGAGGAAACAGTTTCTCTAAATCACTTCTTGTAATATATTATGTGTTCACTCTTCTGCTGCCTCCTAAATCAGGACGATGAACAAACATCCAGGTGTCCTTTCTCATCTGAGCTGAGTTTGTCTTTTTGACTCTTCAGGGCCACCGTACAGTTCAGTCCTGCTCCGGTGCGTGTGTGTGTGTGTGTGTGTGTGTGTGTGTGTGTGTGTGCGTGTTTCACATTAATCATTTCTTCTCACTCGTTTCCAGCGTCAGTCTGAAATGTTCAGTCCGTTTACAGCCGCACAAAAACCTTATTGTTTATGTCTGCTGGAGGCTTTAAGAACATCTGTATATGCAACAAGGGACTCTCTCACACACACACACACACACACACACACACACACACACACACAAAGGAACGACACACTCCGCCCACACACACAGCTGTCTAAACACACACACACACACACAGTTAAACGTACCGATGCAGGTCTTCCCATCGCTGGCGAACACGAAGCCGCTCAGACACTCGCAGCGGAACGTTCCGGGCTGGTTGCTGCAGGCGGCGTTGGCTCCACACACCTGAGGAGTCTCGCTGCACTCGTCAGCATCTGCTCACAACACACAACATGGAGACTCAGAGGCTCTAACTCATCAACTCTCAGCCGTCAGTGACTTGGTGCAGAGGTCGTCTTACCGTGGCAGGAGCGTCCGTCTCCGGTGAAACCGCTGGAGCACTCGCAGGTGAACTGGAGGCCTTCGCTTGGTTTGCACACGGCGTTGATGTCACAGCCGTGTCTGCCGGTGAAACATGGATTCTGCTCTGGCAGAGCGCCTGTCAGGAGACGAGGACAGGTTAACATCATCTGGTCTGACACGTCAACACCTGCGACTGATCACAGGCGTCACCTGATCGATGGGGATCTATATGATTCTGGTTTGATTTGAAATTCATTCAAAGAAGTACATTTGTTCATAACACACAACAGAAACGTTTTTTCTTTGTCAAAACTGGAAAGAAAAGTTTTAATTAGATCCGTTAAAAGTTTCTTTAACATCTTGTTTCTGTCCGACCAGCAGTTTGTCACTGCTGAGAGGAAGTTGGACATTTTTAGCTTCTTTAAAAGGTTTTATTGATCATCTGACGGAGAGTAACACGACTCCCCAGCAGAGGAACCAGTCAGTCGGTGTCCTCTGGTTCCCATCATGCAGCTGGTGTGTTGAGGTCTCCTCCAGACCTTCACCTCCTCACAGGAAACACGACCCAGATGTTCCACTTGCTGCCAGCAGACTCCAGCCGAGTGGTGTTTGCTTGTGTAACTCTGAAGCCCCGAGCCTCTTCTCGACCGCCCCCCACCTGCACTTTTACCTTTAACCCCTCCCCCTCTTATTAAGCGATGCTCCTGGTGCCCCTCCCCCGCCGCCTCCCTCCCTCCCGCTGAGGACCGGAGGACGTTGGTATCTCGTTGGCCTCGGCCGCTGACCTTCACCCCCTGCCAACAGCCTCTCTGATTGCAGCTGAGGAAATACAGCCGGGCTCAGATTACTGTTTGTCTTCCTCTGATGTTCGCCTGCAAACACCAGCGAGGCACTAAACCGTCGGAGGCGTGTTTCAGTGCATTCCTCAGAGTAATAACACATCTTTGTCCTGCGACCGTCTCTGACAGACGACCGGGAGACACGACGCGAACGATGTGTTCCATGTTATCAGCCGGCGCTCTCCTCACACCGCTGTCATTCATTACACCTCCTACAGGACGGACAGTCGAGCATATAATTATTGTCTTTTACATATTTTGACACAGACCAGGACCACTGACAACACTCGAGGTCGTCTGGAGATGAGGACAGCTTTAAAGAGTCTTTCACTAGCAGAAAGTCAAGTCCATCCTGATTATTGTTAATTTTGAGGTTTTGAAGCTTCTCCTTGTTGATTTAATTTGGGTTTTTGTTGTTTTTGTCATCTTTTCTTTAAAATAATCATGTTGTGAGATTCTTTCTTCTTCTTGTTTCAGTATTGTGTCACGTTCAGGTGGTGCTGGTGAAGCGGATGTCGGGACTCACTGTGCACAGAGCCGATCCTGTTGCTCATGGCGTAGCGGATCAGGTGGTTGCCAGCGTCAAACATCACAAAGATCTGGTCCACGCTGAGCTGCTGGGTGGACAGCTCCGCCCCGACGGCCGCGTCGTGCTGGCAGCCCTCGAAGGTGATCACCTGACGCCACTGGTAGCTTCTGGGCTGGACGGCGCCGTCAGGAGAGGTGATGGTGTAGTCGCGGTTGGAGGAGGAAGTGATCACTGGGGCGAGGAGAAGAGAAGAATAAACACTTCAACATCATCTATGAATTATTATTATGACACACCTTTGTTTCATCGTCTAAGCGTCCTTACGGTCTCTGTCGTACTGGTAGATCTCCTTGTACGGGCTGATCTGGACGGAGGATCCCAGCAGGACGGCGGGCAGACGTCCCTCCAGCTCGGTGCTCACCACCAGGTGGTCGTGTTCGTCGATTCCTTTAAACTGCTGCTTGATGCTCAGACGCTCGTTGCCGGGCTGGAAGACGACGTCAGCCTTCCGGAAGAACTCGCCGCCTGCAAGAAAACACATGACAAGCGATGAAGGGTCACGTAGAGACAATCAGATTTATCATCCAGCATCCAAGCCGACACATAAACATCCGTCTTATTCAAATTATTGTGACCGTTACATTTACAGCCACAGCTTGAATTTATCCTGGAGCCTTTTTGCAGGTTATGGTTGAAATAATAACACAAAATATAAAATGAGACACCTCTAATGTTTGGCCCACTGACCGTTAGCAAACAGTGACTTTCCAGTTAGACGGACAAACTACAGTTTCTCAAATCTGTGCAGAGTGAACCCTCGTCACAGACAAATCAATAAAGGATCTCTGATGAAGAGAAGAGACCAACACGTCAGAGTTTACTCCGGTCAGCTGACTGTCTTCATCACTCAGTAGAAGAGTCACTGCACTGCACTGTAGGCTAATGCTAGGCTAGCTGGAGGCTAATGCTAAGCTATCTGTGTCCTCTGTGAAGTTTTGTTCTTTAAAATCAGAAAAATACTCAGAGAATTGTTAATCCTGCTACTGATATCAATAATTGAAACTGGAAGCCCATTATGTTCAATATTTGATTCAGAATTGAAGTCTTGACAACAACAACACCAACACATTAACCAGACAACAGTTCACACAGCTATCAGCACCAACACGTCTCCTCACCGATGAGACTGAAGCCGTTCTGGAAGCCCGGCTGCTCCAGAGCGAAGGCCCAGCCGATGACTCCACCCAGGGAGGACAGCGGCTGCAGGGACGGGCCGAGGCTGTCGGGGATGTTGCTGATGGCCACGTAAGCCCGTCCGTCGTTGGCCACCACGTACGAGTGCAGGTCGTGGTTATTGAGCTCCACGGGTGAAGGCGAGTTGCCGACAAACACTCGGCCGTTCACCTTTCCGTTCATTCTCTGAGGTTTTCCTTTAAAATAATAATCAGAGGAAGAGTTGTTTGTGTTTCTAGTCACTTCATGAATATGTAATCCCTTTAGCCTGAGCAGTTTAAGTAACTCTGAATGTTTTCTCACCTTCTGCAACACAGTCCTTCCCATTACCGTAGTAACCAGGCTTGCAGTGGCAGCAGTATCCGTTGCTGTAATCGCGGCAGTCGGCGAAAGCTGAACATCTGTGCTTGTTGTTTGCACACCGCTCCAGATTGTACTCGAAAACTGTGGAAAGAAATCAGAGAACAAACCAATCAGCTTGAGTACAAGGAAGATAAAACCCAAGAACACAACAACATAACCCGAAAAACTTTTAAACACAAAAGTTTTGATTCACCATTTATATTGAGACCTTCGTCTTCATCCACCACGATGATCTGGGGTTGGTGGGGCTGGGAATAGGGTGGAACTGGTTGGACGGGTTCGGGGTCAGGGTACCTCGACTTGACAGGTGAGTATCTGGGATCAGTGGTTTCAGGGACGGTGCGTCGTGGTTCCAAAGGTTCAGCGACTGGGTATCGAGGCTCGGTTTGGTCAAGGTACCTGGGCTCAGATGGTTCCGGGTACCTCGGTGGAGCTCTCTCAGGGTTGGTGTACGTCGGTGTGACAGTCTGAGATTTGGGGTATTCTGGCCCAGACTGACCTGGTTCGACATACCCTGGCGTGATGGACTCAGATTCTGGGTACTCGGTGGGAGAAGCAGTTGGGAACTCTTCCTTCTGTTCTGGAACCACTTGAGGTTCCTTTGTTGAGAAGTTCACCTCATCGGGTTGTCTTGACAAGATGGTCACAGGAGGTTCGGTGGCGTCACCCTCGTCAGGAAGGTCAGAGTTCACGCCTGGTGTGATGGCGATGAAGAACGGTGCAGAGCCGATCTCGTACACCCAAACTCCTCTCTGTCCTGAGGTCGTCTTTCTAGTTGGACATAAGAAGGAAGGATATGATTAAAACTGCACTGAGCATAGATGAGGAGTTGTGTTGAGCACAAAACAAACATCTCCAGTCAATGACATCAGATTCATACTCAGTCATGTCCCTGATGGAAGTCTCTTCATCTGTGGTGACGCGGAAGTACGTCCCCGGCTGGTTGTTCCAAAACCAGCCCTGCACGAGGCCTTCGTTGAAGCCCGTCTCCAGGAGCTTGGCCTCGCCGCCAACTGATGTGGAGTGAAACTGCAGGCCGTCTCTGGGGTACAAGAGGATGGCGCAGGAGGACGACTCCATGGAGGCCACAACCAGCTGGAAAGTGTTTCTCTGAAAGTTCAAAGACGCAGTTCTCAATTTAAGTCCACGAGCCACATTTCATACTCTGATACAGAGATACTGTATCAGTATCAGAGTATAGAGAGTTCCGACCAATATCAGTTAATTTTTCAGGGTAATGAGGGGATTCCTGACGTCAATGTGTGATGTGATGCACAGGTTCAGGGTCCGTGTCTAGGTGGTGTGTTTTTTTTGGGCAGTAAAGCGGCGACTGTGTTCTCAGGACGGCCGAGACGAAGCGTTTGCTGTCTCGTCTCCACGACAACCATATGTTGATGGACACTGATCCTTTGTGGTTTACTATCATTTCTTATTTGATGTCGGGACATCAGAGCGAGGAGGATGTTAGTGATGACATCATCCATAGGAGACAAAGATTACAGCGAATATTATCACTTAGGACGGGAGGAAGAGTCACGGTGACGTCACCAGAGACTCTCTGAGAAGGTGGAGCGCTCTGAAGAAAGTTCAACAGAAATGTCTCGCAGAGTTTCTGATTGTTGGAGGAAGCTACTCGTGCTCTGTAGGCAGGCTGACATATTAGCTGCTGTAGAGCCCAGTGACTTCTGTGTGACGCAGATGTGCAGAATTAAAAGCTGAATAATAGCACATACTGTAAATAATCTTGCAAAAATTGTGCGATTTACTTTGGTGACACTAGCTTGGCTCAACCTGTTTCCTATCAGTCCGATCAGCTGACAGACTGATCAGGGAGGTGCCAACTCTACATGTAAGGAGGCGATTAACCTTCACAAAAAAGTGGAGACATTTAAATCCAAAGGTGGTGCTAAAATAGATAAATTAATACAGAAGCAAATTAAAACAAAATAGCAATTAATTTCACATCATTTTTCTTGTTCTCGTCCATTTTTGAGCTTTTGGACAAAATCAAAAAGGTGAAAGTTTTAAAAGATGAATCTCCACTTTCAGATTAAATGCAGCAGCAGTAACTCTTCGTCTTCGCCTGTTTGTTTCTTCTATCTGTGTTCGTCTCTGTGCTGACTCTGCTCGTCTGAGACAATTCTGGCGTCCAGCAGTGATAATTACGGCAGGACGCCCCAACATTAAACTGCAGCTTGTGGTCTCATTTTGAGAACCAAACGCCTCTGGAATAAAAATAATCACTTCTCTTTGCATTGTGGAACTTTTGAAAGAGCAGCGCGCCTCCCTCACCTTAGCGTCCAGTCCGTCTCCTCGTCCGGAGGTCCCCGCGGCGGCCATGTTCTCCCAGGTGACGATGAGGGCGCTGGCGGGCTCCACTCCGTCGTCTCTGGGGAAAGCTCGCCTGATGTGTTCGGCAGCTCGACTCAGCACCTCGGGGCTGCCGTCCTGCCTGAAGTAGACCTTCCCCTGTCCGTCACTGTCGTCCAGGTCTCCGAGCAGGGCTGCAATCATTTTGAAATCGGCGGGCATCTTCCCCAGGTACTCCGCCTCAGCCGGAGGCTCGGCGAAAGACACAAATCCATTCGTGTTAATCTGGAACAGAAGACGTACAGATTCAAACCAGCGTAATCCTGTTGTAAGTCCAGTCACGCCAGTTTAGAGGAAACATCCACCACCTAATTCTTATTTATCCATATTTCAGAATAAACCTTCTTTTGTTGTGACGTGGGATCTAATAATAACAACTTTTGCTTAACTAAGAGAAGCCCGAGATCTCAGATTGATTTTATGTTTCTTTGGTTGTTTCTCTGTTTTGAATCGAGTCTCCAGCTGCTTCAGTTGTTTAGCAGTTACTTCACATTGGCTCAGAAGAAAAGGATCTTTTTAACTTCATTAACTGAATCCTGTGTCACGCCGAGCGGCTGCACACTGAACTGTGACCATGAGGAACAAAGACTCAACAGCTTCAGTTTGTGTTTCAGTGACGACTCAATTCTTGTCTGATCTGCTAAACATCCAAGAAAAAATGCAAACAATCGCATTATTCTAACAAGATATTTGTACTGCAGTCAATTGTTTAGTCTCTTTACTGTCACATATTATCACGTTCTCCACAAACCCAAGGTGACACCTGCAAATCTCTTGTTTTGTCTGATGAACGGACCAAAAAGCAGCAAATTCTCCCACTGCAGAAGAAGCAACTGAAACCATGAACCGATTATTTAAAAAGTTGCAGGTGAGTTAAAAGAGAAACAAGCTGAAGAAATGCTGACACACTGACGGCGTCGCCTGTCGGAGAGCAGAGGTGAAGCCTCTCAACACAAAGGAGCTGATGATAATGTGGCTGTGGTCTCATTAATGTGAAAGGCTGCAGACACAGAGGCCTGTTGTTCACATTCAGCCGACACCCACAACCTCCTGCCTCCACAGACACACAACACAACACAACACACACATGTAAAACACACTTACAGCTTCTGTGACTGAACATCATCCCACCGAGCATGAAATATCCAGAAGACGTCCACTGAGCAGACGGACGTCTTCTTAACGTTCACTGTCGATGTCAACGACAGTCGACTTCCTGTGGTCTAAATTAAAGTGTTTATGACGAGCTGTCAGACTGACTGGTCCTATATCAAAGATAAACGAGGGCTTATTTTGTAGGTTGTTTACTTGGTTGGTCAGACTGTAGGTTGGTTGGGTGACTGGTTTGTTGGTCAGTCGGTTGATTATTCGGTTGCTTGGTTTGTCATTTGTCTTGTTGCATGACTGGCTGGTTGGTTAGTTTTTGTTAATGTCTCAGGTAATGATAAATGGATCCTGATGGACATAATTCAGGGTTCTTACGGCTGCTGATATCTAATGATGAGTAATTATAGTTCAGCAGTTGTGGCCAGATTCAAACTTGGAGTAAAACAAGGCTCCAGCAGGTCGCAGCTAAATCTGCCACGTGTTTGACAGATTCTCATGAATATCCCATCGGTTTCACACTGAGCAGCAGACAGGCTGCTGTTACAAATGATTTACTAGAGGATCATGGGAAATATTCAGCTGGTTAATGTGCACCTGTGGGTCAGGCGGCCTCTCAGGTCCAACACTGAACCCTGAATGTCAACCGACATCAACACGGATCTGCTACGAAGCTCCAAACACTGACGGCACCACATTTTAAACCTCAACCATCAAAACCTTTAAACTAATTGTCCCACTTGAGGACTGGTTTTATCTTCCTTCAGCAGAGACTCACTGAGTGTTACAGAACCTTTGCAGCAGATTTAATTCACCGTGTTTATACGACTTTCAGAGATCTGTCAGTCTGTAACGCAGGTGTTTGAGACGCCTCAGCTTTCGTCCTGCAGCAGGTGATCTTCATCTCCATCCTCCACACATGAAGCTGTCGCCTGCAGGGGTGGAGGACAGAAAGTTCTCCTCCACCCGGTGAGCTGGCGCCGACGCTCGGCCTCGCGAGCAGCTCCAGACATAAACTGTGTATCTCACCGTCGTCCATCTTATCTCACCGTGTACACTCAAGCAGCCGGAGAGAAAACAGCTGTTCTGTACAGAGATATGAAGAGTTATACGGCTAAAAACCTCCTCGTGGTGTCTTTAACAGGTGAGAACATCATGAAACAGGTGAGATGTGTTTCACACAAAAGGTCTTCAGTCCACTCAGAGCGTCAGTCACCACATTTAAAGATCCTGTCAGGATGAAATCAGAGCTGAGGAAGGAGACGCCGTCCTGCTCCACTGCCTCTGTAAGCCGGCGGTTTGAGCAGAGACGTCTCTTCAGAGAGAGACTTCCTCCTGAAACGCTTGACTGACAGCAGCATGTGGGCGAGAGGACGAGTCTCTGCGGCCTCAGCAGGTATCTGACTTCAGAGGAGACGTCTGCAGAGCCGGAGACACTCGAGCAGACAGGAAACCTATTGTCTGACAGCGAACGACGCTCACAAAGCCTCCGGTGAGGCCGAGCAGAACAGACCCAGGAACAGATCCTGGGTCTGTTCTGTACACAAACACTTCATATCAGATGTTCCGCTGAATCCATGTAACTGTACTCATGAGACTTTATCAGTGATTGTTGATTGTTAATTTGCTCACGCAGCCAAAGAGAAAAGACTTGTTCTGGTGTCCCTGCTCACTTTATCCAGTCAGGACAGAGACACCAGACAGACACCAGGACGCTGCAAAGTCCAGCGTGACGGTTCAACCCTGGTTTCCACCGGCTGCGATACAGTCGCTGTTTGTGCCAATCAGCACAGAGCAGACGGTCAGACAGCAGAATGACATAATGCACCTGGTCAGGTTCGACAGCACAAACAGACAAATAGCTACATGATTTAATCTACGTAGATACTCGACCACAGCAGAGGCACAAAAATAAAGGAGAACTTAAGTAATAAACACAATCTGAGCAAGTCAATCAGGCAGACATGACGCCAAAACATCGACAAAAGACAAAAAACATCAAGCGAGCGCACAAACTTATTTGTGAACTAGAGGAAGAATATTCTTCTAAATGCTTTATGGAAACAAGACTAGTGACCAAACAGACCAAGTGATGAGGAACACCTGAGTTGTTAGCGAGGTGACGGAGCTCATTTCTGACATCATCACCGCAGACAAACTCAACTTCTCTGTACAAACTGAAACCAAACTTCAGTGACGTCTCAACACGGACTCTTCTTCTAACGTGTGATAAAAGCTTCTCATTTCCAGCGTTGTGTTCAGTCTGATGGCAGCAGAGGTGTGACTTCATGAAGTGCTGCAGACTTTGGGCTTGTTGATTGTTTTTAAAAACACAAATGAGAGAAAACTTCAGTCCAAACCAATAAAAACAGGAAACATTAAATCCCCTTGGTGTAATTTGTGCTTCACAGTTTTGTTCTGCTGCATTCCTGCGATACTCTGAGCAGTGAGTGACCTGCTGTTGGTACATGTACTGTAATAATACATGTACTGTCTGAGCGAACACTGACATCACACATGTCCGACCCCTGAGATCATCATTATCAGTGTGAGAACAGCGGAGGGAGGAAACACGCCGACCGCTGACATCTGTTTTTTTGGACGGCAGATGTATTGCATCTATACGTTCCAGATGTGTCGACTGTGCGAGGACGCTCCGCTTCCTGTCGGGGGCTGAACGTACGACTGGAAAACCTCCGAGCCAGAAAATTTTAATTCTACTACATGGAAGAGTTGTTCTTAAAGCTGACGTCACTTTGAATATCAGAAAGCCTGAAGGGTGCAGTGGTGGTAATTACTGGGGAACCACAGACCAACAGGATGTCAGTGTTTCTGTGGGGTGGGCGGGTAGTTAACGGAGGGGGGCGGCTGCTTTATACACTGCAGAGACAAAGTGAACAATTAGAGCTTCACGCTGTGGGAGAGTCCAGCTGAGAGAGACGAGCGATGACAGCTGGGAGTCTAAAAACTTCAGTTCTTTACCAACACTTGTTGTTTGGACCAGCTCCGTTCAAAACACACAGAACTTCCAATTCTGGTGGAGGTCCAAAAGATAATAAAACAAAAACCCAAACTCATCTGGCTTTGTATTCATTATGAGCGTCGCAATACTCCAAATCCAAAACTTTTGGGAGAAATTCATCAGTTCCTCAGTTCTGTCCAGAGTGAACCCTCTTCACAAACACATCAATAAAGGATCTCTGATGAAGAAAATCAACCAACATGTCCGACGCTGTCAGAGTTTCCTCTGGTACCAGTCAGCTGATCGTCTTCATCACACAGGAGAGTCTGGAAGTGACACTGCAGGCTAATGCTATGCTAGCTGCAGGCTAATGCTACGCTAGCTTCAGGCTAATGCTACGCTAGCTGATGACAGACTGTTTCTATTGGACTACGACACTTCACCTGACTTTATATCGAGAGGAGGGAGGAGATGACAACTGGGTTTATATTCTTGGGTGAACTGTTTCTTTAACTTTAGCTTCTTCTGTTCAGAAAATTAAACTGGTCACAGGTTTAAGTTTCACTGAGGAAACTGATTGTAGTTTGCTGAGATGAGTCTGTGAACCAAAGTGTTGGCTGGAGGGATTCAACCAATCAAAACGATATCACAGCTCGTGGGGTAAAACCAACAGGACAACAAGCATCGTGTGTTTCCTGTCCTGTGAGTGAACTCAGGGTGAACGATGTTAACGGCTTCATCCTCCAACAACAAACTGCATTACATGTCTCCTCAGAGTTAATGAAACAAGTCTGGCCACCAGAGCGAGACCTTCACGATGTCCCATCCACTTCCTGCATTGACACGGAGTGATCTGTGTGGTCTGAGGCTTGTTTTAACAGGAGGAAGGAAAACAAATGGTGAAGTGGCCGAACAGAGAAGAGAAAACAGTCTCGACGGTGACGTTTCCGTCCGTCGACGAGGTCGAGCAGCTTGTGCAAATTCTGAGTGAATGAGTCAAAGAGTCGTGAAGAGACGAGGTTCTGACACGACACTGACGTATCATCACTTTCTAAAGGTTTGATTCTTGTATCTTTAAACATGGGCTTTATTTATATTCTGTAATTTGAGGTTGAAACGATTAATAGGTGCAAAAAGTCTTGGAAATATACCAGTCGATCGCTTTCAGCTGGCTGCTGGGAAATGTAATCCTCACGGGCGACTGCCTCGACTCGTCAAAGCGGCGTCTGCTTAAAACGTTATTAACATTACAGAAGAGCTCCCTACAGAGGTCGACCAGCTGACCTGTGTCTTCAGTGGGAAACAGTATAATCTGTATTCACTCCCGTCGCAGGTGTTTATCAGCTCCAGCTCCAACACCTCAGTGGTCACGCTTAAAAAAAAAAGGAAATCGTCTGGATATCAAATAAACCTGAACCTGATCTTTGCTCACTACGTCTGAGCCTTTCTTACACTCTACTTCTTTTAGCTTCACGTGCTGAAGAACGAGGATTCAGCTCCGACTCTGGATCTAGATTTTCCCTTCATAGATCCATCGTCACCGGCCAGATCAGTACTGCACATGTGCAACTCTCAACAGAGATGAGAAAGAAGCGAGATGTTTTATGTTTACGAGTCTGTTGTTCTGTTGGTCTCTCAGCTCAGAACTGACATCATTAACTTTTGGTGCTGATCCAGGAATTTAACATTGTGAGAGTGAGCGCATTATTACACATTTTCCAAAAATAACTCATGGATTTAAAACACATCAGGCGTATTTAGGAGGCTGAGTACAACTTGATCCAAAAACAAATTGAGATCTAAAGAGATTTAAATGTGATATTGGATTAGGCTTGATTGAATTAAGGGGAACAGTTGACAATGAACCTTGAGTTTATTTAGGGGGGCTCAGGGTCTCAGTTTGGTACAGCAGCTTCGCATCCGAGTCCAGATTTTCTTCATTAAAAGGCTCAAATTGATAAAACAAGCCGAGTTAAAAAAGAAAGTGAGAAACGAGAGCTGGAAACAGGAACAGATGTGTTTCAGTGTAGACGCTCAAATCTGGATTAGCTGTCACATGACCCGAGGAATGTGTGTGTGTGTGTGTGTGTGTGTGTGTGTGTGTCGGCTTGATGAAAGGCTTATCTGTGCTGGCTTTTAATTGACTCACATTCCAGCCTCTGTTCACCGACACCTCCGCCCCCCTGAACCAACAACAGACCTCCACCTGTCTGTTGACCAGAGTAACTGAGTACATTTACTCGAGTACTGAAGCTCAGAACACATTTGAGGTACTCGTACTCTCTACTTGAGTATTTTCTCTTCATGCGACTTTATGCTTTCACTATTTTTTTTTACGCAAAACAAATGAAGGGTTTATAAAAATAAATGTGCAGCTGAAACAAGAAGATAATTAACTCTGATCCTTGTTTAAGTCTTTTCTTCTGGGTGAAGCTTCACAGCTGGTTTCAGATCTGCTGCTTTTCCTCTGAATGATTTGAAAGTGTTCGTAATCATGTTGAGGTTTGGACCAAAATCTGTCATTTTAACAAGGTCGCAAAAACATCCTTTAATCATTTTAGGAATATCGCAAAAAATAAGATCTTCTTTGTGACTGTCGCGGCCTGAAATGCCTCATTCTTCTGGCAAAAACCGAGTTGCTATTTGAACAGTTTACCTCCGCTTACATCCAAACCATCAGCGGATCGTTATGCTCGGCCTTTAGCAGCGAGGTTTGTAGGTAAAAGTGAGACGTTTGCATCTTCAAACCCAGAAACAAGGAGAACTGGGGGAAAAAAGCAGGACTTTGGCGATTGGTCAAATTTGTGGGAAAGTCTCTGTGATTGGACGAAATTACAGGGTTGCAAAGAACTCACAGTGATTGGTTGAATTCATGCAATTACAACATCATGAAATCCTGGAGGCCCTGATTAATAAAGGAGGGTTAGATTTCTTCATGTGTATTCTTTTCTATCCTGTTCTTCTATATAAATAAAGTTATTATATTCAAACAATCGTGATGGTGTCACCACATGTCTCATCGCTGGATTCATGGAGACGATAATAATAATAATAATAATAATAATAATAATAATAATAATAATAATTAATGCACTCAAGGACACCACACATAACAACAACAGTACAACAAAAACATTGGACAAATTAGTGCAAATGCCAATAAATAAGTAAGATGATGTAATTACATGGTGCCAGGAGCTCGGCACAGAATTCAGATTCCACAGTCCTCACCACACAGGAAGTCAACCGGGCCGGGTTAGGCAGGACTGAGCTTCCGGGTTAAGAATATGATGAAATGAATCAGATGAAATGAGCTCCACCAACAGTAAAAAGATGCTTTTGCATTTATGACTGAGTCACAATCGTCTCCATCAGAACAACAGTCGCAGACTTTACTCACATGTTTTTTACTCAAGTATCATTTCCACTGTGTATTATAACTTTTCCTTCAGTAAACAGTCTGAACACTTCCTCCTGCACTGCTGTTCACACACCAACACTTCAACGTGTCGCCACACAACCACAAACCAAACACTGGGAGTCAGAGAGCAGCAGGGCTGATGTGGATCTAAACCACAGCAGCCGACAGACGACTCTTATTTAGACACTTACAACAATGTGTGGAGGTGATTAACAGCCAATAGAAAACCTTATCAGGTGTCAACAAACAAACAGAGGAAGAGCAGACAGAGTGCTCGCAGACAGCAGTGAGCAGACCATCAGCTTATCAAACACTCATCAGGCTGAAAATCTGCATTTTAAAGAAGTTCAAGTGGCAGTTAGACAGAAATATGATACGAGCTGAAGCGTCTGCAGGAGAACGAGCACTGAAAACAGCTGAAGTTTATCAGGTGAACGAACAAACACAGAAGACAAAGTGACTGACAGTGATCACTATATCAAGATCAATAATCAATAATTACATAGAATCACACAACACAAACAGCCAAAAATCACTTTTAAAAAGCTCCAAAATGTCTTCAGCTTCCCTGTTAACCAGCTTCTTAATGTAACTCTTTAATGCCAAACTCCCTTTGAAAACTACCCGATTTAAGGGAGGGGTGTGAGGAGGTTAATTATGTCAGCATTACAGCAGAGTGTGGACTGTAGGGAACATTTAACATTTTAATAAGTTTCTAACACAGACAGAAGTCACCACAACAGCAACATGAGGTGATTAACATGATATCTGAGGTTTTTGTGATGAAGATCAAAAATGTGAAACTGATTTAATTACTTCTGTTTCTTGTTGAGACAAATAAACAAATATTCTGCTTTAAATATTGATGTTTTTGTTGTCTGACTGCTTTGAACATTTAACAGTATGAATGATTAATAAACACCAGTGATGTAGCTGCAGCCACACACAGATCAGGACACGAATTCAAGCCGAATCTCATTTGAATTTCACTCATTTTAAGTTAGATTTTGATTTATTCCTGAATTTATTTTGCCGATTTTTTTTTGTCTCATTTAATTTTTGCTGTAAACTATTTGAAACTCTGAACAAACAGTTTTCTGTCGTTTAAACTGTGACTGGAGTTAAAGTTAGTGAATTAATGAGTGGGGTTTGGTTCAGAGAGCAGTCTGCTGTTTTAACACATATCGGAGTTTGATGAATGAACATCGGGATTAAATGTGGGAACTTCTTCAGCTGGAGGTTCAACTCACGTAAACTTTGTCGAAGGTGTCGCTGAAGAAGAGCACGGATCCGTTCAGAGGCAGCTCGGCGGTGGAGTCCGAGCCGGGCTGCAGCTGCTGGTCTCCGGCTTCTTCTCCGAACTCGAACAGCTCCTCCAGCTCCAGAGCCCGGGTCCAAACACTCAGGCTCAGCAAGCACGACCAGACCCACAACCAGCTCCGGGACCCGGGACTCATCTTCTCTCTTTAAAGCTCTACAGACGCGGTCAGACCAGCGGTGCTCCCTCGTGACGTTAGCCGGGGAGGAGGTGAGGCAGCGGGCGACACGAACAGCGGACTGAGCGGCGAACAGATGCGGACTGAAGGAGGCGGAGAGGCGGGAGGGAGGGACGACTGCCCGGGGGAACAGCGGGGCAACAGCCGGGGGGGGTTTAAGTAACTACCACAGGACTTCCGGTCAACTTATCTTCAGAACAAAAGTCTCAACGATGAAGAAAAAGATCATTAATCTCCAGTGTGAGTTAAATATGAGTTTAAACAGAAGCAACGAGTGGCGAACTTTATAGAAGATCTGTCGTCCTAACAGCCGGAAATCAGTTAGCATTTTCGCGCGGGAACCGGAAGTGCGAAGATGCGTCAACACCTCAACAAACTCACAAACTTTCTTCTCAAAGTGTGAGTTTGTTGAGGTGTTGAGGTAAATGTCTGAAACAAGGTGTGTGGTTACAGGCTGAACATATTAAATCATCGTTAAATGTCCCACAGTTTAATTATAAAGCTCTTCTGTGTGTTAAAAACTTCTGCAAGGCCCTACTTTATGCTCGTCTGGTTTTTTGAGCAGGCACAAAATGGCGGCCTGATCGCAATTAAAATACATTCCTGAAAACATTTAAGGTGAGAAATTAGCTCTAAAACCTGGAAATCAGTTAGCATGTAGCACGTCTGGATCCCTTGTCACAAACTCTGTACGTTTGATGAATTAATTCATTTCTCTGAGATAAAATCATCATTAACATCCCACAGTTTAATCCTGAAGCTCTTCATGTGTTAAAAACAGTTAGCGGTTGCTAACAAGTGTCTGAATGAGACTACAGAGGTTGTCGGGGACATTAAACGTCCTCACAGCAAACACGGAGACTCATCTACTCACTAGTCCGTCTTTACAGGCCCACTTTAGTTACACACTATTCTAACTCTGACTTTACAACTTGTACATCGATCAGTTTATATAAACCTGGATAGTAATTGTGCAGTAAGACTCTTAGTGGTGGTGACGTTTCAGTCATGTGACCGTGATGTCGTCTGTTTGTAGCCTAACATTAGCTTCTTACTGCTACACAGTTCATTTAGCTTCACACATCACAGAGTGGAGTTCATCTGTGGAGATTATCTGGATCAACAGAACCTGGACGGGTCAGAACCCAGTTCAATGAGCCCACAGAGGAACCAGAGAGATGCTAACTTCAGCTAGCTACAGAGATACGTCATCATTACAGCGCTCTACA
>OMLP01033330.1:0-21535 GCA_900302685.1 Spondyliosoma cantharus
GAGGAGAGGAGAGGAGAGGAGAGGAGAGGAGAGGAGAGGAGAAATGGTTTCGTGATTGCTTGAAATTGTAAACGCATTTTGGCATAATAAAATTATCAAATAGAAGTCAGGAGTTTGTTATGTTCTTCTGAGGAGCAGTAAGCAAGGTTTTACTGCTCTGTGTGGTACAAACTGATCATATAATCTTTACAGGCTTGTTGATCAATACAAATGACTCACTCAATACATGACAAAATGAGAAAGAATCTTGGTGATTACTGGTGCCAGTGGAGTGCATGATGACAGAATTCTCTTACAAATACCACAGCTTACTTTCTGCTATGTAGGGAGGAAGCATTGCATTTGCAATGTGTTCCCCAACAAATCAATTCTGCATGAATCCTGATGGATCCTGAATACAATGGCTCATGGGAGCGCAGCAATAGAAGTAAAACTTGCACTCACAGTGGTTTCTATCTGTAACCTTGCGGTATCCAATGACATTAAAGCCCCACAGCAGGAAGTTTGTGTAACGATACCTCAACTCCAGTGTCGGGACTATTGATCTGTTTTGGTGGGCTGTGTCTATAAAAAGAGCCTCCTCCCTGTTTTGCAGCACAGATCTACTGCCTCTGGCAAAAAGGTTAACCAGGAAGAGCACAAATTACTCATTATCCCAGGGTCTGTCGGATTTCTCTCGACTCAACAAAATAACGAATTTGAAAAACCTTCCTTATTTATCTGTACTGTATCTATATTTGGATATATTCTCCAACTCATAGCTCCCGCCCTTCCTATTGCACTCCACACCTCCTCCCAAATTCCCAATATAAATATTAAAACAGTTAAAAAAACATTATGTAGATGTAATCCAAGGAAAAGAAAATGCTTTTGCAACAAAGCAACACAACTAATATTTTATGGCTGGAAAATGCTTGGAACAAGCTAGTTCAAGCAAAGTTTTGTGCAATCACTTCTGAAGGCAAAGGTGTTTGCACTTGTTCCAAACAGCTGCCACACTACTTCTTTCTGCGGTATTCATGGTGTTGCACTCTGTGAAGTAGAAGTGATGGAAACAGTTGTGTAAAGAACGAACTAGAGCTACCTGCATTTGTATGCCCCTGCACACCAGTCAAGTTGCTGTTCCTGAGATATTCCGTTGAATGACAGCCAGAAGATATTTGGCAGAATATTATGTCACAATAAAGCTGACGTTTGACCTTTTAGATATAAAATGTCATAACTTCATAATTTTGTGTAAAATGATGCCATGATTGTCAGATCATATGAATGAGCATCATTGAGTTATAGTGGACATTTGTGGCCAATTTGAAGAAATTCCCTCACGGCATTCTTGAGATATTGCGTTCACAAGAATACGCCGTATTGACAGACAACATGAAAAACATAATGCCTTCCGGCCACAGCCATTGATAGTGTGGAAGTATAAAAAAAGAGAGCTTGAGAAAGAAGTCCAAATTCTGCATGACTTTCTTCCCCCCACACACCTGCTTAATGCTGCATTAAGTGGGGTGATTGTTGGTTTCAGAAAGTAACAAAATTGTCAGATGCAAGCATTCCAGTGTCAGATAGATGTGGGCAAAGGGATTTGAGATGTCGTTTACCAATTGACAAGCACTTGGTTGATAACATCTGAATATCAATAGCTTTGGAATGCTAGCACCACATCTTTTAGATGTCAGATCAAGCTGGGGGGGCGCATGCATCCAAATATTTTGTGTAACTTTCCAAAACCAACAATCTGACAAACACTCTCAACTCACGCTGTGATACACCAGCTGTAGGAGGAGAAAAGGAGTCAGCAATTTCTCTCTCTTTTTATCATTTGTTACACAACTATTTGTTGCATCCTTCATGTGAGCAACACTATGAATGTCTTCCAGGTGAGGCTGTCTGAAAATGTGCAGTGTTCTCCCCTTATTTAGACATATTCCCACCGCTCTGTGATGGTTAGCCAGGTGCCAAATTTCTCGTGAAGACAGTTTTTCTCGGAGCAAGAATAATGTCTCCTGTAGCCATGTAATTAGTTTCAGTTTAAGGTACGCGATTCACACTCTTGACTTTTGATTACGGCCGGACAGCACACTCTAAGGAGTAGTTCTGATGGTGCAAAACTCCAATCTAACTGTATAAATCTTTGCTGAAGCAAAAATTTGAATTATTTCCTTTGCACAAACTTATGTTGCCATGTTGGTTTTGTTCCTGCAACATCAAAATAAATGTCGACAACTGACCAATCATTTTTAATTGGTAAATACTTTGGGACATCTACAAATGGGAGAAGTTAGCCTTTCGAACAAATGGGGCACGTAGTAAAAGGGTCTACTTAGCCCTGATATTTTCCTAACTCTTAACTAAGTATTTGCATAAATCTAAAGAAAAACTGCGACAGAAAACTGACAATTAAAAAAATATTAACATCTTAGTCAACTGTGTCTAAAAATAAGAAGACAACAGTTCAGTACAATGCAATACAATACGTACAACATGGTACAGGAACTGGGGTCTCTGAAGTGAAAGTCCTATGCTTCACCAATTTAGCCATGACAATGGCCCCCATTGTGGCCTTGGTTACTTTTTAATCAGCTGCACTGATGTTCTTCCAAATTCATAATTAATGTTGCTCCAGGACATAAACTGACACGAGACGCAAAGCTATGACATCACAACAACACAAATACCACATAAACCATTTCCTTCAGTATACAATGGCAGAATACCTGATAAACAAACATGTGTGAGACACTTTTCTACAAACTGTAATCTCAAGAAACACATTGGACTCTAACACTTGAATGTGTTTTCATTAATTGAGCAGTCACACTTGTCCTCTTCACTCATCTCTCCCTGTCTGTGTTCTCCTCAGCCTGTGCTAACTACGGTGCAAGTTGAGCAGGAGGAAACGGTTGAGGACCAGATCCAAGCAGTCACTGGTGTTTATGGCCTCTGTTGCTCACATTTGGTTCGTATTCAAAAAAAGAAAAAAAAAAAAATGTGCCTCTGCTTACTTTGCTTCACCTCTGCTGTACTGTTGTCTTCCTCTCTCCCTTCCTACCCCTCCGACAGTGTCTTCCCCTTTAAGTTTCATTTCGATTCCTCCCAACCTCTTATTTGTGTCTCTCTGTATGCTTATCTATATCTTTTCCAATTCCCTTTGTCTCCCCGCTCTCTCCTCTTCTCCTCATCTATTCATTCTCTCTGTTTTACCGCCCTCCCTTGCACCCCTCTCTCTTTTTTTCTCTCAAACACTCTCTTCTCCTCACATCAACCCCTCTCTGCCCTCCTCAGTCCCACATAACTCAATCCCCACTGGTTCTTACATCTTTTTGCACTTAGACACAGCTTGTGTAACATAGGAGACGTGTTCCCTGAAAAATAAACTGTTTTTGAAGCTGTGTCCACCTAACATCCGCCCTGCTCTGTAAAACAGCAACTGCTTCTCAGAAAATTAGAGTGCCACAACTTTGAAATCAGTCCCAAATAATCTGCAATCAGGTGACATGACTGTCATATCTTGGCAGGTACTTATCAGGTTTGTGGATACAAGTTGTACCAGCAAAGCAGAAGAGTAGAGAGATTTAGGGTATTTTTAGGGAGGGCTGCTATTTGGTGAGATAAAAACTGGCTTCAGAATTTACATTTGGATTCCGGTAATCATTTGGACACCCACAATACGAGACAGGATACATATAAACTGATTCAACTTAGCCCAGAAACTTTTTTTTTTTGATTGAGTATATGCTTGTTGAAACAGATTTGGATCAGTAGCCACAACTCGGCATCTGCATGTTGGAAACATTTGTGTTCAGAGCTTTTCAAACAGAACCAGACCCAAACACTTTACAGAGACAGATAACTGTGGATTAGCAGATCTGAGGTATGCTGTGGATCTTGTACTGAACGTTGGCTCTATATGACTCAGCCTTGTTTTCCTCTGGGCTTCTGATGTCTGACAAGCCTGATAAGGCTGTGTGTGTGCGTGCGTGCGTGCGTGCGTGCGTGTGCGTACCCAGCATTAGCAGAACACAGCCTCCAACTTATAAATATTCTCGTACACCTGAGAGAAAACAGGACTTGCCTCAGGTGGCGTTCCTGGTATTTCAGGGTGGTTTGGACAGAAAAATAACCCACCTGTCAATTCCCATTAGGTATTCTGGTTACCTACTGCATAACAAATCTTTTCTCAGATTTCTGAGCATATATTTCTCTATAAACACCTTCAGCATTGATGTAACAATAAAACTTTTGCTTGTTGACCCAGTTCACATGTTTGAGATTTATTCTCCAGCGTGAGTTGCAATGTCTGGAGTAACATTAGAGAACTAATAGCTTAATAATAGCTTGCAAAATAACAGTGAAAACAAGACTGTAAGTCCATCTTAACTAGAACCTAATTGAAGTGAAGGCAAATAAATGACAAACAAACACATGACATCATCCAGCGTCTACCTGTCAGTGAATGTCTGCTGGGCCTGAGTTGATGTAGATTTGCTAGTGAAGGGCGGCTGCCTCTGAATCCTGTATAGCAGAGGCTGGCAGCTGGAGCACAGAGGGCTGCCAGGTCCTGAAGACAACATCGCAGCATCGATCTCCAACTTCTCATCGAAGGTGCACAGTTTTATGGCGGCGATGGCAGAATTGTGGGTGTCCAGGCGCAAAGTGAGGGGCATGTCGCAAAAGACGTGCTGTGGCCCGAGGTTAATGCTTTTTCCCGTGTCTGTTATCAGCTCTATATTGGCTATGGCTGGGTTGTCTGTGACAGAGAAATACAGATAGATTGGTTCATTCAACCTTTATTTAAATCTCGAAAAAATTCATTGAGAGCAAGCCCTCTTTTTCAATGATGTGGAGAGCACAAATATAACTGAATATGTGCAAAAATGAGATAAGAAACGGAAATAAACTAACATAGCACAGAACAAATAAACAGAACAGGTAAATAAAAATGATAACAAATAAGAAACAAGATAACAGAATACAAATAATACTAGATGAGGCTATGTAGTAGATCTTGTTATTCGTGTCTTTATTGACAGTGGTATAAGACTGCTGTTTTTTCTTTCTGCTGAACCGGTTGAACATCAGTACAATGAGCAACTGCCTTTAAATCATTCTGGTCAGCTAGTTCGTTATATGTTCATGATTGTGTACATAATAGACAATTTCTGCAACAACTTCAGCTTTTGGACACAGAGAATTTGCTTCACTTGTTATTCATGTGTTGCTTGACAAGGATCAACACACATTGTTTTACACTTACAGTCACCCAGCTTACTCGGCAAACAACGACTTTGTAAAACTTTTGTAACTGCATAATGTTTTCATCGAGTCCTGCTGACCAATAGATCACCTCTCCTGTTGCCTTCATATAATAATCAATAACACATTTTACACATTTAAGAACATATTTTATGCACACAGCATTGCAAGTGGTTATGCACTTGGGTTTTTTTGAAGTGTAAGCTTTATACCACCACTGCCATTTTCCACAGTACCTACAGTAGTGCTATCTCACACAGAACATTGACGGTATCATGTTGTTATTCAGTGACACTTACTTGAGGAGATGTAGGTGACCCAGAGCGTAAGTGCGTGTGGAACAATAGGGTGGAGGAACCTTAGCGTGAGGGTACAGCCCTCCGTGTCAGGACATGGTGAGGTCACATTAGTGTCGTAGAGGCTGAGCTCAGGACTCCAAGCCTGGAGACTGGGTTCACAGGGCTGCTCCACATCAGGTGGGCCTGCACATTAATAACATCACAGAGAGACACACATGTTTATATTCATGCACTGTGAAGACTCTCAATTGCTTCATCCGTTCTGTAACCCTAAAGCTGGGAATGCAACATGGATCATAATCCATTCAGACATGACGATTATTAGAAAGCATGGTGAATCTGTATTGCCTCCATTAAGCAGAAGCGCACCATTACCAGTGGACAGATTGTCAGTGTACAATCAGTGTACTTGATCAACATGTTTTCTCATTCATTCAGACATATGATGAACCCTTCTCACTATGCACAAAGGACTTGAGCAACATTTTCTATTCCTTTAATTACTGCTGTTGTTCTGAGTGGGGCTATTCTTTGTCAAGCAGTGAAAGAATTGAGTAACTTTCCATCACTGGCTATACTTAAGATTTTCATTTTTACTGCAAATGTATATCGCACGCACGCACACGCACACAAACACACACACACACACACACACACACACACACACAAACAAACAACTGTACAAGAGCTAATAGCTTTGTCTGAAGTACTGTCATTGTCACTGTCTTGTGCGTGCACATTTTTCCATTTGTGGGGTCAAATGGAATAAAGATAGAGGCTGTGTTTGTATGTGGTGTCTAACAATAACTTATGTGTCACATCTGGACAGGGACATTTGTACATGCCTAAATACTTATCACATTTTGCAGGGTTGGTATTAATTTGAACAATTAAACATTTTTTAATACATTTTTTCTATATTTGTGTCCACCTTTTTTTCATGGCATGAAGGTTATAAGACATTTTCATATCATGAACATCCCCAAACCTATATTGCATAACTAAATCAGTATCAAGTAGACTTTCCAACATCCTTTTTTAGAAGGAATAAATTATAAAAATGTCTTATCCACGTCTACTTAGCAGTGAGCGATGTAAGACATTTATCAGTATTACTACCAGCACTGTCATTACTAACCGAATTTTCCAGCTATGAAAGTTACGAGTCATCCCCCCTACTAAAAGCATGGCCCACATTCAAAAACACAGTAGTGTCTCCATTACACCAGACATAATGACTTGTTAATTGTTGAGCAGCATTAGTGATTAGCGCAATGGAATAACATTATTGCGGTGTTATTATCAACTGTATCCCAGGTGAAAGACAAATAAAAGGATGTTAATAAGGTGTTACATATTTCACACCCATTATGATCAGCCATGTGTGGATCGACAAGTGTTAGAAAGACAAAGAACGCCAGGTACATGACGTGGGCATTGGCCTAAATAGGCATATAAATTAACCAGAACTGTAAAGTGCAAATTCTGTAGGCCGTTGCCATTTCAGCTTCCTACATTTTTACGACTGCTGAAGTACCAGACAAATGAAGAAAATCTCAGATCTTAGATTAAAACTTTGGTTTGTCATATTAATTATTAGCAGGAGGAATATCAAATATGACACATCTCCAATATTGAAAGAGACCTGTAACTACTGCTGACATGGAGCAGGTGGAATTTATTGTAGAGTTGGTGTGCTTATATAAACAGCATATGGGACATACAGTAAGATCATGGGAGGGATGTGGCGCCACAAAAGTACAAGCAGTAAAGCAGAGCCGGTAATATATGGTCATGAGTCTGAAAAAGCACCCTTTGCAGAAGATGAGCCATTTCTGCTTGCAAATTTCATCACCAGTTTGCTGCAGTTTGCATGCAAAATGTCCACGGAAATCAAAGATTCATTAAAAAAAAATCACTCACCTCTGCAGCATCATGCAGCTCTACAGAGGCCTTTAGACTGTTTGAATGTTGTTCTAGTTTTCTTGCCGACAACCCCACTCACTACAGTAGTACTAGTTAGTAGTAGCATGAGTAATGCAACTTCAGTGGGATGATGGTGTTGCTCTGTGTCTGTGAGACAATGCAACTGTTTGCTAACATGTTTGCCATAACAATTTGAGAATGTGATGATATGTTAATATTGTTTTTGTGTTTGTACTTGTTCACCTGCCCTCAAGTGGCCTTTTCTTTAATTCAGCTTTAAACTATCCAATAATGATCAAGTAGCAGTAGTTTGCATGTTTTATCTAAATCATTAATATAAAAAGGTACTTTCAGGTGGGTTGCATTTTAATATTGGAATACTTTAACATTTTCTAAACCACATGAAGGAATAATAATAGATATTTATCTAATTACTGTATCACAAACATTACACCAGTTGTTGATGTTTATGGACGTAGGTCTGTATGCATTAGAATACTGAGCTATAACAAGCTGAGACAACAATTGTACTTTGTTTGTATGCTCTGATATTTGATTTATCGGTCTTTATTTGCAAACTGCATTTTTTCCATTCTCATATTTTAACTTCATAACTATGTAACTGTATGGTTTATGCTTTTTGTCATTTTTAGTGTTTTGAATGTTCTCACCTACTCTATACAACTTACTTTACAGATTATTGGTCAAAACTCATTCCCTCCATTCAAATACATACATGTCTATCTTCATCCATCAGTCGACTTGGAAATGTGATATTGTATTCTCATTTCCCCAGTACAGTTACTGTCTTTACTACCTCTCTTCACCTCTATCTTCTCTCTCCAAATTGGGGTACAATAAACAACACTGTCGACTCATTTTGAATTATAAAGCACTTTAATGCTGCATACACTAAATCAAAATTTAATCTCCTAAACAGTAATACAAGTCCTGAAATCTTCTGGTGTTTCCTCTCAGCCTGAGAACTTCAACCAGTCAAAACTGTGGCAACATATAAAAGAGATGTAAAAGAACATTTTGCCAACGGTGCTTTGCCATTAAACTTATGTTATGATATCCGCATTGAATTTGTCCAATTTCCCTCTCTTCCATCCCTTGCTGAAGGCGATATTGCCCATCTTTGCTGGCTGGCAAAGTGACCCATCGTGCATCATCATCTTTAGAAGTAGGAAAGAGTGAAAAAGGAGCCAGGGAAGTCAGCAGACTGGCTGTCTCCTCAGCTGTGTGCATACCACTGTTTAGAGTAAGACTGTAATTGACTCTTTATCATCATTATGATCCCGCAGCGAAAGAGAGGGAGCCGTAATCCCCCCTGTTTCTCCTCACCGCTTGTTTTCAAAGCATAAATTCCAGCAGAGGATTTCCACATATTTGGGTAGAGTTTCCACGGAAGAGAAGGAAAGTGTTATTGTGTTAGTACGGTGTTTTGTTCTCCCTTTCTGTGTATCCCTGTCTCTCTTATTTTTCTCTTTGCTTTTGTTTACTTACTTGTGTTCCCTTTTCTCTTGTTTTTTTCCCCTCACTATGCATGTCATGTCAAAGGAAACCGGTCCTCTCCAGGAATTATGATTGCAATAACAAGGACCATGTGCTTACATGAAGTGTAATGTTTCAGTACAGTGCTACAAGATACACTGTGTTTTGGCTGTTTTGTTTTTTGACAGCGTTTCAATGTTTGAACAGCACCCAAACGTTACACAGAGTAGACGCTTTGCTTAATAATGCCTGTTTCGCTTTGGCTAAAACAAGACAGAGACAGAGAGAGGTCTGTAGCTGAGGGCAATTATCATTTAATGATTTTCTGCTTTTTCCTCTTCCAGGAGCCATTAGCCTTGCACGCACCTGAAATTTACAGGGAAGAGACGTGTGTGTGTGTATGTGTGCCTATGTGTTTGTGTGTGTTTGGAGGGGAGGGGGTTGATCTGCTCTGTGGAAACAAGAGACAGCAGTAGAACTCATAGACATAAAGGCAAACCTGAAAGCCCCACATTCCTCACTGTCAATAATTATTAAAAGAGGAGAGAAAACTCAACTTAGTCAACTATAGATTTTACCAATTAAATCTTAGTTCGGCCTTATTTAGTTCAATAAATATGAAGGGTTTAAAAATTCATTTGATTTCTTTTACTTTATTTCATCATTTGATTACAAATACTTTGACTTTGATCAAGTAATGAATCCCTAAAAAACACCCTATGTCTTTGTGTTGTGTCCAACTCAGAACGACCTCTCATATTCAGTTCTGTTTATATTCACACCCATTTGATGCATTAAGTTTGCCTGCTTGTAGCAACAGGTAAAATGCAACTATTCTATTCTATTCTCGTTTTGTCTGTAAAAAAGAATATAATTATTCATCCTTTTTTTAGACACACATTTGTAAAAACAAACACACACAGTGAGTTTTGACTAACCAACTGCCTCCTCAGGTGTCCAGTAGCCTGACGTGTCACAGATGCGAGGTGAGGAAGCCTCGTGCGCGTACTGGTGGAAAACGCTGTCTTTCTCACAGTCTCCACAGTTGATAACAGACTCATGAAAGGAGGAACTAGGACAGAAGGAAACACAGCTAATGATTATGACATTTCAAACTCTGTCTTTCATTTGTCACAACAAGGAAAATGTGTCTTATTGAAGACAAGATTTACAATAATGTTGAACCAGCTGGCTTTTTCCGTTTTTGCTTCGATGACTGGTGGGGTCAGAACAGTACCTGTATATTCAATAAGGTCGATTTCATGTCAAGGGCTCCAGATCAGGCTCAGAAATGCAGTTGTGTTTTGCTAACATTTTGAGACAACATGTTGTACATGTTGCAAATCCCATAATTGAATGCACACCGATCAGTTGTTAAATGTTCCGGTAATCTCTGTTAACTCATAATATCAGGAAAGTCTTGTTATGTTAAAGGAAGTAAAAGTTTGTTCAGGTGGTCATCATGCTCTAGTAAATACACAATGTGAACAGGACCAATTTAAAAGATACTGGAAGGTATAACCAAGCATCAACTGCAATGAGCTTGGTTCTGTTAGCAGCCTGAATATGTTTAGAATCATCAGGCATTATACATAAAGCCACAGTCTGTCCACCCTGCTGCCGTCTGGCAAGTGATTCAGAGGTATCTGCTGCCGTACCACCAGACTACAGAGCAGCTTCTTTCCTCAGGCTGTGAGACTCCTCAACTCATCCTGAGACCTTTGTGTCAGTCGCCTCAGGTATATTTTGGCTTGTGTTGTTTTGAAAAATGTATGTGTTGGGACATATAGGTTGCATTGCATGAGTCTAATAGTTGCTCCTTTGGCCTTAGATGGGTTTAAAAAGAAATTAGAAACTTGACACTAAAAAATATTTATTCTTTGTCCACACTGAGGGTGAAGATTGTGGTTGAATTAGTTTTCAAAAGAGAAGATAAGTGTGGACATCACTCCTTTAAAAGATAAATAGTTAAGAATCCATGAAATCATACCTCTGATAAAGTGGTCCCCTGATAGGCGGCACCCAGTAAATAGATACAGAATCTGGACTCTGGGCTGTCACTATCGGGGCCAGAGGGATAGGGGCAGGTTGCCGGTCCATTAGCCACTTCTGGTAGACCAAGTCAAGATAACAGTGCATCCGTGCCACTTGGTTGGGAGTAAAATGGTTGGTGCAGTTGTCATCTGATGTGGTGCAATGAAAAGATATGTATTACTGTATTCAGTGACAATCACATGGTTGGGATAAAGTAGCTTCATTACTTATATTGTTTTGTTATTAACAAAAAAAAAAAAAAACAGACCGAGTTGGCTGTGTATTATGCAAATATCATTTTATTATTTAACATCATTTTTCTATAAAAGGATCAAATCTGACCTTTTTTAAAATTAAGAAATGATATGGATTAAAGGCTAATAAAAGACTTGTATAACAAAGAATCATATGTTTGTATTCCTACTGAATGCTATCCTACACAAAAGCACTGTTTCTAACTATGCAGTGGAAGGTCTATTCCATATCCACTCGCAACTATTCTAACATTGTACAGTATACACTCAACAGTGCCATGTAATTGACTTCTGTTCTGTGGGTCATTCTTTCTTTCCATCTGTCTTTCTGTCATCTGACAGTAGGCCTGCTGCTAATTACAAAAAAACAAGACAGCAAATAAGGTTTATTCCATGTACCTGTGTAGCTCATATAATTGCTATAAGGTGTGTCCTGGTACGTGGTGACTCCACAGGTGTCAGTGACAGCTCCAGGATCATGGCAGGCTTTAGATTTAGGTGTTGGTGCAGTGTCAGCACACAGATCTCCTGTCTCCATGGACGGGATGGTTTCCTGCAAGTGCATATGACAGACTTTCAAGCAAATGATTACAGAAGAGTGAGAATTTCCATCCAGGTAGGCATGTCTTCATTTTATAGACAGCAAGTGAAGACGTACTCAGACAACCACCTCTGAATTGCAGAATTGCAGATATGTTTGTATTCCTACTGAATGTTAACTTACACAAAAGCACTGTTTCTAACTATGCAGTGGAAGGTCTACTCAATATACCAATAAAATGAGAATAGGTTCATGTAAATCCCACTTTACCACATAAAGTAAAATTTGGGATAAGGCAAAAATATTGTATGATAGAGGACAACAAACTTTAGAAACATCCAAAAAGGTAAATACTGTACAGTTTTGCGTTACATTTAACATTCTTACCTGACATGGATCATCACAGGAGTCCCGCTCGCTCACCCCCTTGAATACATGGTACAGTCCTAAGATGTGGCCCATCTCATGGATCATGGTATTGTGGTGGCCCATGGTACCAAAGTAAGATGGGTTCAGCACCATCCCACCTGAGGACAAACAATAACAATCACAGTATGGGTCATAATATTATTACTATTTAGATACTTAAAAAGTGAGAAAAGGTTTGTGAGTCTTCACAAGATAGACAATCGAATAAATAAAAAATTTCAAGACTGTAACAGCTCATTCCATTGTTTTGACAGGATGTGATGATCCGGAAAACTGTCCCTCAGCAAGTGAACCGGTTTAGTGCCCTTTGTTAAGACAATAAAATAACATCATCTCAACATCAACATGTCTTGATTCAACTTTTGTTCTGTATCTAAAAAAAACATGAAACCATTTTCAGTCTATTGCTTGAGTACAAACCAAAACATCTGATCACAAAAATGTGGAATTGTAACTACCGGCTTTGTGTTTACTTACCGCCACCACAGCAAGCTGGCATTTCCAAAACAGAAACAGACCACCACAGTAAAACGACTGTGACACTTACAACCAATTAGGAATGAAGTAAAACTTT
Source organism: Spondyliosoma cantharus (assembly GCA_900302685.1). Classification (NCBI taxonomy): domain Eukaryota; kingdom Metazoa; phylum Chordata; class Actinopteri; order Spariformes; family Sparidae; genus Spondyliosoma; species Spondyliosoma cantharus. Next base: position 12,814 of record OMLP01033330.1, read on the forward strand.
AGTACCCTAAACCAAAAACAGGAACCGGTAAGGTGGATATGGGTGGATATGGGCCATTTTTGCCTGTTTTGTATCTAGAAGAACGCACTACAGAAACCTTAAATCCTCTGCCCCTTGCTTAGGACAAGGGAAGTTATATTTTTGGTCCCTGTTGTCTGTCCACTAGTAAGCAAGACATCTCAAAATATGTAGAGAGATTTCAATGAAATTTGGTAGAAAGTTCATTCGTGAAGTACGGACAACAATGACCCGGTTTTTCTGTGCTGATTTTTTTAAGATAGATACAAGAGCAAAATAATACCTTTTTTTGTCAATATAGTTCCTTGAATGGAAAAAAAAGAATTTTGTCTGTGTTTGATTTTTGGACCTAAAAAAATAAAAATTTAAGTAGAAGAAAAATCAAAGACTGAATAAAAATCCAAATCAAACAGATAGCAATTTAAGAATTGGCTATGGTTTTGGAACTATGGTGATAAACGGCATGGATATACAGGTTTTCTGCACTATGCTGATAATCGCAGAATCAAGAACAGACATGACGGTTATTGGTTTTCTAATTGGAAACAGTGGTGAAAACACTGAACAATAAAGACATTAAATAGGAAGACACTAAACAACAAGGCCTCCGGAGACGACTTGTCATCTACTAACTTGTTTTTAAACAGGGACAGATGCTGAACAACTGAAACAAATGTCATGAGGGAGACTTTCAATAGAGAACTATATTCACCAGTTTAATTTGAAAATACAACATCTACTCTGACAATATAACTGGCAGCATCAAAGCAAAGTTTCCCATTTAAATCAATAAACAGCTACCTCAAGCCCAAACATATACAGAACAACAACATTCAACATTCAGTCCCCTGGGCGGGACTGAGCTACATATCGTGGTGTCCTTGAGCAAGATACTGGACCCTGCGTGGCAGCCTCTGCCATCAGTAAGGGTTCTGCAATGAGCTGGCGTCTCATTCAGGGGTGCACCCTGGCCTTCGCCCATCGAGTAACTGGGATAGACTCCAGCAATCCACCCAAAAAAGGGGGCAACATCACCGTGACCCCGTGAGGGAGAAAAATGGAATGGAACAGAACAACAAACACCAGTAAAATTTGTAAATCTAATTTTGATATATATATATAATAAGTAACATTTCTTCATTTAAAAGTCTTTAAAAAAAACTAGGACTTTGTAATGTATTTGTTGAGTAGTGTACTTCCATTATCCCAAATGTTTCGAACAAAGTTCATCCCAGAGAAATCTGTGATTACAGTATACTCAAGGTAACAGTGCATTCTTTATATTTTGTCACTTGTAGCCTTAACTTCCAAAAGAGAGTCAGAGAGGTAGAAAAGAAGTCGGTGAACATGACTAAATGTAATGAGAGCAAAACTTCAAAACATTATCTCTGTCCAACCTTTCTACCTCTGTCACACAGATTTTAATTAGTGCTGGTGGCTGTTTAACAATGGAGAACATGTCTTTTGCATTGTTTTGATTAAGATATCCCTTGTGGCAGAAATTACATTATGTGGATTTAAACAAAATTAAAATATGTTGTGGTTTCTTTCTTGTGACAAATGTACTTATTTTAATTCGCTTTGGACAAAAGCGTCTGCTAAATGCCCTAAATGTAAATGTAAATATAAACAAATATGGTTTGGTAAAGCTGCCTGTCTCTCCCTTTGTTGATCAAAGAAGTCAAAATAAATGTACACTACCGGTCAAAAGTTTAAGAACAATTAAAAATGTATGTCTTTCCTACAGAGAAATTGCGAAGAAAGTCAAGGTGTCAGTGAGTACATTTTCATTCAGGCACTAAGAAACTGGTGGAAACTCTGACAGGAAGAGGTCTGGCAGACTCAAAGCCACAACAGAATCAGAAAACAAGTTTCTGAGAGTCAACAGCTCACAGGACAACAGCTTCAAGCACAGCTTAATAGTGGTCGTAGTAAGCAAGTCTCAGCTTCAACTGTCGAGAGAAGACCTCGAGTTGCAGGTTATACAGGTCCAGTCGCAGCAAGAAAGCCATTGCTAAGACGTCAGAATAAGTAAAAGAGGCTTGTCTGGGCCATGAAACACAGCCAATGGACTACTGAAGACTGGAAGAAGGTGTTATGGACTGATGAATCGAAATTTGAGATCTTCGGTTCATCACGCAGGATTTTTGTACACCGTAGAGTAAGTGAAAGGATGGTTCCTCAGTGTGTGACATAAACAGTCAAACATGGAGGAGGAAGTGTGATGGCCTGGGGCTGTTTTGCTGGATACAGGGTCGGTTGTACAGAGTGTGAGGCACCCCTAACCAAAATGGTTCCCACAGCATTTTGCAGAGCCATGCAGTGGCCTCTGGTACTGTAAGTGCCTAGTAAGTCAGGGGTTCATCCTACAGCGAGATAATGGCCCAAAACATAATTCCAAGCTATGCCAAAACTACCCAAGGTAAAAAGAACAAGATAGTAAGCTTGAAAACGTGGAGTGTCCAGCACAGTCTCCAGACTTAAACCCCATCAAGCTGGTTTGGGATGAACTGGACAGAAGAGTGAAAGCAATGCAACCTACAAGTGCCACACATTTATGGGAACTTCTGCAACAGAGTTGGGAAGAACTTTCTGAAGAGTATTTAATTTCCAGTGTAGAAAGAATGCCACGAGTGTGTTCAGCTGTTATATCTGCCAAAGGTAGCGACTTAGATGAGTCAAAAGTTTAGAATACATTTTGGTTTATAAATTGATTCCATATCTTTTTTTAACTTAAATTGTTTATTTGTACTATGCTTTCATTTCAGAGTACAATGAGACATTGAACTGCATACATTTCAATAAAAAACTGGAAAAATTGGGGTGTTCTAAATCTTTTGACTGGTAGTGTATATTTAGATATATTTAGATATATGTTAGAAATAATTCAATTCAAAATGTCTGTGAAGATGCACTTTTTCCATCCATTTTCTTTTTTGAATCAGCAGTGGCTTACTCTTTTTCATCCGATAAATGCTTAAGTGCAAATATATTTTTGTTAACAGTGCAGTTGTCTTGTTTTCCAGTTACCAGTTAACATTCAAATAACACAAATTTAATACAGAAGTATAAAATTAATTCACTTGACAATAAATACGTAATAAATTACTAATATTATAGAAATCAATGAATTGTCATCTTTTTATCACTAGCTCGTGTAGAGTAAATGAAACAAGACAAACCTTTAATTGTTGACTGTGGTATTTCTTTGAAAAATAAGAATTGTGACATCACTACACAGTACTATGTATAATTAAATGCTAGTAAATAAGAACCCTATTTGACATCCAAACATCCGGTCTGATGATGCAGGAATTTACTGAAATTCTGGCAATGTCATAGGGTTTTTTGTGCTTTTTGTGTTTCTGTCCTACCACGTCTTAATTATGATCTGTTAAGCAAAGATATGAAGGCTGGACAGATCACTGGAGTAAAGAGATATTTCTTGAAAAGATCTTAATGTTAGTTTGTGACTTTCCATCAATATGATGCAACAGAAAAACAGATTGTTGAGTCCAATCAAAAGTTTTCTACTCTACAGTTTGAATGATGAACTGCCCACATCCTTGTCTTCTTGTTCCTGTCTAAAAGAGGCAGAATAAAAGACGTGGCAAGTTGTATTATTTGAACCTGACATGCTGTTCTACACACCTAGCAAAAAAGACTTATCTATTATTGACGAGTAGTGAGTCTGTTGATTAGTAAGTCTGTTATAGGGACATGTGAATTCCTCCAGTGACACACTTAGTTCTGCTGGAGGTACATTTACCCCATGAGTCTTCTTCTTTTGAGTCCACTCACTACGCACAACAAGAAAACAGTGCAAAAGTAAATAAAGATCAGCTGGCAAGTGGGCATGGGTGGCAACAATGGTACAGAGCCCACACTGCCGTTAGATTGTTTGTTTGTTTGTTTGGTTGCTGTTCGGTTGAGTAGCTTTTTCCAGTGGAAAAGGGCCTAATGATTGGAAGAGGAAAGAGGCATTGTGCCGGGAAAATCTTTACCAGCTCCAGTTGCTCACCATCTCGTTTGGACATGGTCAACAAAGACAACAAAGGATAGGGAAGAGAGGAAGGTATGACAAAAAGACAAAGAAACTGAGAAAAAGCATTAAGACGGATAACAGATTAAAATACAAACTGGGATACAGAAGCAAGAGATGTGGAGAGATGATAGTAGTGTTTTCACATCCGTACCTTGGTGAGTAAGAGCCTCCTTTGCCCATGGCCAGGTTGCAGCTCCTGCCAGTTCTTCACGCACCGAATTGCTGGCAAAGAAAACATTGAGTGTGTCCGTGCCACTCAGCTGTAGCTCCTCCTTTAGCTCTTTCACACTCATATAGGCCCTGCAGAAATGGAAAGAGAAAACATGAAAATATCAGATCACTCTTTTGAGATTAACAGGACTAGACCTATTTTCTGGGTGTCCTTGGTGGTGATGGTAGGCTACTTGGAAAGTGAGAGCACTGTTAATCTTCGTTACTTTGTCACAGAACATACAACCTGGCCATATACTGTACAACATAAGAATATGTTCAGTGTGTAAATCTACAGACCTTAAATAAAAAAGGGGGGAAAAAAACAATTACAAAAAGTAGGGCTGCCCGATAAATCGAATTTTCATCGTCATCACAATATGAACATGTGCAATAAACACATCGAAAAAGACTGCCTGAAGACTGCCATGAATGCACCTTGTGCATCAGACGGAGCCCTGGATACAAGGGCCAATCGGATGAAGCCCCAGCTAGCCGCTAGCTACCATCATTGACTGTATAGTTAATAATATGCAAACTTCAATATTTGTTTATTTATTGCAAGTTATATCATCATCGCAATATTGAACAGTGTTATCGCAGATCGCAGATTTTCCTCATATTGTGCAGGCCTATCAAAAATGTCAGCTTTTCTAACTAAGCTAACTCTAGGCCTACATACAGTCATTTAACATAATGGACGCTATGATTTTTATTGGCTTATAATTTTCTATTACTGAAACAGATAAGTGAAAAAAGGAGCGAAGTTTCTGAAAACATGGTGCATTAAAGAAATGCACATTTTGGCTGTCTTACTGGAAAAGGGAAGCATTATCTCTGTGTGTTCAACAGCTTGGTTAAGGACATATATAGGGTGGTGTAGAGTGTCGTCATAAAAGCTGGAAATGGGTTAAGATTTTTGCACCTCCTTTCAAAGTCCAAGATTTTTTTGCATTGGTTTTGGCCTAAATGCCTGAAATAAAGTCTGAGGTTACCACAGGCTTAAGGTATTAACATGTTTTGGTCTACGACATAAAATACAACATTAAATGTCCCACAATTTAATTATAAAGGCTTACGTGTTGTAAAAACAGCGGTTGCTAACAAGTGGCTAAATGAGACTGCAGAGGTTGTCACAGACAATGTGAATCACATCGAACAGGGAAACTCATCTAGGCAAAAGTCCATCTTTACAAGCAGACTTTAGTTGGAAAACTCTAACTCTAACTTTACAAAGTGTAGATTTATCAATTTACAGAAAATGAATGTAGTAATTGTGTATTAAGATGCTTAGTGTTGGTGAAGTTTAAGTAATGTGACCACAATGTGTTGTGTTTATAGCCTAATAACAGCTTTTTGATTCTAGCGATTTAATTCACTTCAAAAATCACAAAAGTGGTGTTCATCTGTGGAGATTACCTTGATGAACAAAATGTGCAAGTATCATAAACTTGTGTTTTCTAACTTCTGGGAGTAAGCCTACAAAAATACATCATCACTACACCAACTCTATTTAACCAAGTTTAGCACTGTTGGCAAAGAAAACTAGCTAGCTAGCTAGTAGCCAGCTTACTTTTCTCCCAACAAAGGAGGCAGAGAGAGAAAATGTGCTTTTCAACCGCTGGAAAACCAATACATCCACGAGTCACAGCTTTTTTCTCTTCTGAGTTAGATAGGCGAGTGCGCAAAGCTAGCCTACCAACTTCACAAGCAAGAAAAGATACCTGAAGAGCTGCATGCATTTGCGTCTCTCTTCTAGTTAGCCGTTGTCGGTCACCGTGGCAGCAAGCTTTCCCTCAAACCACAATTTTCGTCTTACTGCATGAGTTAATTAAAGGCCCTATACAGCTATGGGGCACCCACACAGGTGTTTTCACTTATGTTGCCTGATTAGAGCTCTTTTCAGGACTCTGCAGATGTGGTGATTTGCATCTTCTATTCATTTTGTTGCATCTCTGAAAGTGAAAGGCGTCAGTGCCTGCACTTTGAGAAAAAAATTAAGAGGCTTTCTAATAAATAACTGGACTAACTAAAATTTAGAAAATATAACCTCCCAATTTACTCTATTACACAGCTCTGGCTACACAATGATACCACAAACTTATGAGACTATAGTCAGAATCAGAATCAGAATACTTTATTGATCTCCGGGGGGGGAATTGTTTAATAGGCAATATCAATCTATTGCTTTTCAATCTATTGTAACACCAATCTATTGCTTTTAATCTTGTATCTTAATAGTCCTCATATATTGTTGTCTGTTTGGTTGAGTCCCATCTTTACTATATATTGTAGCGTCCCACCCGGGACTGTCGTTCGGCAATGAACACGTGAGCTGGTTTCTCTTATAACGTGCATTTATTGCAACAACACTTAATGGTCCTGTTGGCCGTAACCACGCCGTACAGTATCACATTTCTTGTTCCTCACATTACCCGGAAACACAACAACAACCCGCCTTGACCTCCTCGCGTCACTTCCTCTCTTTCTCAACTGCATGAACATTCAGACCTTCTAATCGAACACTGAACACATAGAGCAGAACACATTTACAGAGTCGCTACACTGCCCCCCCCTCACAGAATCCCTCGCCCCGAGGGGTTAAACAAAGTCTCTAAAGCGACCTGGGGCTCGTCTCTGTCTCTGAGGCCGTGGTTCAGGGCCACCCGGCTCTGCAACAGGGGCTGTGTGGTGTGAAAGGGGGAAATGTGGTGTGTGGACGGGGAACTCAGTCAGTGAATCTGTGGAACTGGGTGTAGGGGGAAGGGGACTTCTGTCCACAGGTGGTCTGCGGCCACCTCTCCTTGGCCTGTGTGCATGGCTGTGCGTGGTGTTTGAGTCAAGACCTCCCTGGGAGGATGCTAGGGGCTCAGAGTCCTGGGGAAAAGACAGGTCCCCTCTGTACGGAGCTAACCTGTCTCTGTGAAGCGCCACCTTTCTCCCTCTGGGTGGCAGCTGTACTCTGTACACCACCTCACCCATCCGCTCGAGCACTCTGCATGGCCCCACCCAATGGCAGTCCAGTTTAGGGCACCGGCCTTTCTTCCTACGAGGGCTATACACCCAGACCAGTTCTCCAGCCTGGAAGTGTCTCCCCTTGGCCCTCACATCGTAATTCCGCTTTTGTCTCATGCCCGCTTTCTCCAGCTGATCCCGGGCAAAGGCATGTGCTGAGTCCATCCGGTCCTGGAGTCTCCTTGCATACTCCGGCCCCGGAGGAACGGTGGGGGAGTCTGGGGGTTTGCCGAATGCCACCTCTGCCGGAGTTCGGAGTTCCCGTCCCAACATGAGCATGGCAGGTGTGCAAGAGGTGGAGTCTTGAACAGCGGACCTGTAGGCCATGAGGACAAGAGGCAGGTGTGTGTCCCAGTCGCGTTGGTGCTCCGCGCTGAGTATGGCCAGCTGTTGTGCCAGGGTTCTATTAAACCTCTCTACCAGGCCATCACTTTGCGGGTGCAGGGCTGTGGTGCGCGTCTTGTGCATGCCCAGGCGTTCGCACATGGTGGCAAACACGCGTGATTCAAAGTTTCTCCCCTGATCACTGTGGATGGTCTCTGCTGCTCCGAACCTGCTGAACATTCCCTCCACCAAAGCATCCACCACAGTTTCTGCCTCTTGGTCTGGCAACGCATAAGCCTCTGGCCATTTCGTGAAGTAATCCATGGCTGCCAGGACATAACGGTTGCCCCTGTCCGTTCGGGGAAACGGGCCCATGACATCCACTGCTACTCTCTCCATGGGAGCTCCCACCGCCAGCTGTTGGAGCAGCGCATGGGACCGCTCTGGAGGGCCTTTATGGGCTGTGCAGAGGTCACAGCGGCGACAAAAGTCCTCCACATCTCTTCTTGCCCGCCCCCAGTAGAACCCCTGGCGCAGACGGCGCAGTGTTTTGGAAACTCCGAAATGTCCTGCCCCAGGGCTGCCATGACAGGTTTTGAGCACTGCCTCCCTCAGTGTCGTGGGGACCACCACCTGCCACCTTTCCTCCCCCGTCGCTGGCTCCTTCCATGCTCTCTGTAGCACCGTGCCGTCCACCCGCAGTGCCTGAAACTTTGACCATAGCCCCTTAGTCGCGGCGGAACCCCCTGCTACCTCGTCCCATGGTGGTCTCCGTCCCTCCTCAACCCACTGCAGCACTGGCTGAAGATCCACATCCTGTTCCTGTTGCGTCCTCCATTCGGTTGTGCCAACCACTTGTGTCTCTCGGCAGACCGGCCCCCCTCCCTCATGCGTGGGACATGTCTCCTCTTCCTCCCGGAGCTCTCTCTCTCGGGCTTCTCTCCGCTCGCAGTATCGGCATCCAGCAGGCGCACATGGGCGTCGGGACAGGGCATCGGCGTTAGCATGGTGACTCCCAGCCCTGTGCACCACTGTGAAGACGTAGGACTGCAGCATTTCCAACCATCGTGCGACCTGTCCTTCTGGTTCCTTAAAGGACATCAGCCACTG
>OMLP01033331.1:0-14155 GCA_900302685.1 Spondyliosoma cantharus
TTTTCCGGAGCATTTGCAGCTCGTTTATCAGCCTCGGACCGAAACGAACCCCTTGTTTTTCTCCAGACGGTGACGCCAAGCTCCCGCTGGCCACCGCTGTTGCTTCACAGAAATAGATGCGCACCGCATTTCTCTCGCCTCATTCCCCCCCCCACCCGAGCCTCCCTCTCACCTCCACGCCAATAAAAAAAACAAAACAAAAAAAAAAAACACACACACTCGTGCAGCCCTCTTGTTCCCTTCCACCCTCACGTCTTACCGTGTCGACACTTCCCAGCACGGCGGTTGCCAGTGTTTGTACCGGAGGAGGCTGCTCCCCGCTGGCTCCCTCCGACGCCATCTTCGTACTGTAGCGGTCTGCTGGAGTGAGGGCGCATCCGGCACTCTTTAACTATTGCGCTGCTGAACGCGAATCACTCCACGGACGGCCATCGAAAGGAAAGAGAGACGAGCTTTGACAGATTGGAGGAGCTGTGGGGGGAAAAAGGAAGAAGAAGAAGAAGAAGAAGAAGAAGACGAAGAGTGGAGAGAGAGAGAGAGAGAGAGAGAGAGAGAGGACGACAGGTCTCCGCCGTGAAAAGCCCTCCGAGTGTACGGGCTGCAGCAGGGGGAGGCGGGCAGTCTAGTAGGCGTGGACCGACCGACGCGTAAAATCCAGATGCGAAGCGCCGGTGCGCTCCCAACTGGAAAGGAGGTGCGTCCTGGCAGACTGATTGACAACAGCATTTGTCGGCCTCTGGAGCTATAAAATAAGCCGCCGAGTGGCTCCCAAACTGGGGCTCAGGGCTCTCCAGAGACCGCTGCTGCAATAACACGAGGATTAATATATTTCAATCAAATCAACCGGTCTCACTGTTGTTTATTTATTCTGTTTTATTTGACAATCACGCACAAACAAATTTTTTTTTAATACTGAGATCATGAGCCCCAAAAAACACTAAATGCTATAAAGGAAATGTGTCTCCTCCATAGAAGAAGGAGCTTCTGGCTGCATTTGAAAACATCACCCTGTCTTTTTTCCACAGGTGGAAGAAGCATTCACCTCTCCCACGTGTCAAAGTATTCCACTACAACCATTAAAACTGACCACAAAATAATAAAACACGACTATCAGTGTTTCTGTCTGCGTATAAGGCACATGATTGTACGTAAATACTATATTATAATATTAATACATTATTGAATTGATTTTGTTTTTATTTTTTGCAGAGTCAGCACACAATTAAAAGAAATTGCAACAGTTAGCAAGCAGCTGATTTGCATCTGTTGTCCCCGAGCAGGAAAACACAAAAAACAACTGCAGGACAGCAAATACTCTAAACAAGACTGCACAATACATCACTGCTAATACTTTTAGATAGTTAAAACTGTAAAGATGAATCATATTTTGCATTTAGTCAGTAAAATCTTCAAACATGTAGGCAAGCAGCTGATGTTGTCTTACTAATAGTCGAGTGAAAATATAGAGTATTTCCAGTAGTTCCAGATTAGTGTGGAAACTAAATAATCAATGATTCACATTATGATTAACATCATACATCCCATAACTTTCTCAGCGTTAAATCGTGACTAAACTAAAGCAGGGGTGCCAAAACTTTTTCCCTTCGGAGGGCCAAGACTGAAACCTAGCAGGTTACAAAATCAAACACCTAATGTATTAGCTTGTTAAAATGCAAAATGGGTTGACATACATAGCCTTTTAGCTTTGATTGAATACATTATAGGGATATGAAGTATTTTAAGATATTCCAAGAAATGACATCACAATAACAAACATTGTAGGCACTGTCGGGCCACAAAAAATAACCTGCAAAATGTCCTTTGAATTTTTTTTTTCTAAAAACATCTGCGAGCCAAATTGAACCTTATAGTCGGCTAACTTTGGCCCACAGGCCCCACTTTGGGCAGCCCTGGACTAAAGGTTCCTGGGGGGGGGCATGGAGCTCTGAAACACCCTCATTAAAGCAAAGCGGAGACAAACCAAACATTTCATGCACATTTTTCAAAAATATTTGTTTTTACCCATATTGATAAGCATTTGTAATGAAACCAGGAATATAACGTGACTGTTGGTGTCAGACTTATGGACCCCGCTGTGCAGCCAAAGGACCAGGGACTGGAAATTAAACCCAGGCTGCGGATGAGGACTCGCTCTACCAGGTGAGGTATCAATGCACACTCAGAGACTCAAAACCATCACATAATCTTACATGTTTCATCAGACGGGCTCCTGCAAAAGAAAGCGGTGGCGCCTCCTGTCATATGTACAAATTATGTTCTCTGTACACAGTAAACCTTTACAGACACAATGTAGGTTTAATGGCTGTATGAAAACACAACCTTAAACAGGACATCTCTGTAGTAAACACTCACATTACAGCTCATTGTTTGTGACGGTCTATGTGTACAAACTGAAACAGGAACGCAAAGGGGTTCAAACCAAAAGCCTGATGTTAATCTTACACGAGTCAATGCTCAGAGTTCAAATCTCTCAGCTCCGAGTCTGCTTAGCCCAGAAAAGCAGAGAGAGGATAGGGGCCCTCTCAGCTCCCAGATGTGGCATTTAGGATTAACGGATGCTGATCCAGCCTGGTCATCCAGAATGAGGTTATTAAATCCCTATTTAGGTCAAATGTTGCACGATAGACGTACAACAACGAGGGGAATGCAGCCGTGTGATGACTTAAGAAATGTGTAGTGACAACATGTGGGTAAGGTAAGTATGTTTTCATGAAAATACTGTTTAGTAGTGTTTTTTAAAGATTAAATGTATACCTTACTAAGGGTTATTTAAACATGTTACTCTACATTTAAGTATTGTTGCAAACCGTGTGAAACAGACTTGGAAACACCTTTTCACCCGACAGCAGCTGAACTGTTGCAGCAGATGGTTTGAAATAGGGCTCTTTAAAGTGTAAACAGCTCACTAATGACTCAGTGACGCTGAAATCTTGACAGTAACTCACCTCAAAACAATGAAAAAAATGATTGTTTTTCCCCCCTACAGGGCTTTTTATAGGTTTCATACGTTTCCCTTGATCCCACACACACACCTCTGCACAGGGTTGTCATCAGTTTTCTGTTATTCGTGGGGGAATTCTGGATGTGAATTCCCGTCTTTCCCACAGAGATCTGTTTACCTTAATGTCTTGTCATGTGTCAAATCCCGAACCCGTGTCTAAAATTGAGGCAGATCAGCAGAGATGGAGCTGTCATGTGGAGATAATCCCTCCCCCCTCTGAAAGGAATATCTACAGTAATTTACTGTTTATACTCCTGAGAGATTCCCAGAGAATAAGGTTCTCTCTGTAACAGTGATAGTGATGCCACAGGAGGAGCTGTATCCTTTTTAACGAATACAGTTTGTGTCTTGTAGCTGTGTTTTCCCCCCTTGTTCCTGCTGCTGGTCTCTAACTGCACCTGTTCTACAATTGATTTCTCACTGTGACTGTGACTTCAACATTGATTTAAAAATCTGCCGCTCTACAAAGCAACACTTTGCTCTTTGGCACCAACGGACCGATATCAAAAGCATGAAAATAATATCTCCAATAAAACTCCATGATAGTTACAGAGCAAATATTTCTACATTCTATTTCGACACTGTCATTGTCAATACATACACCAACAAGTCATCATATCTGAGCAACAAAGTGGGTAGTTTCATTGCTTTTAGGAACAGTTCATAAAATGATCGACAACCCTATTCTGATGAACTGGGGTGCTGTGTGAAACATAAATAAAACACCAAAATTAATGAATGATAATAATATATTAATAATAATAATAACAACATTAATTTGCAGGTTTTTAAACACGGGAAAACACGCTAAAAGATAAGTTTGCCTTTCTGATGTTTCTCCTGTGTCAGGTTTGTCAAAAGGGAACAATAGAAAGCAACAGATCACCAGACTACAAGTAGAAGATGCTAAAACTTGTTTTAAAAAGTCTCAATAACATTCTGAATTCGATAAGTTGTTTTTTGGGAGCTGATGATGGAAGTAGCTACGGAGTGACACATCTCGCTTCTTTCTCAACTCTGTTAAAGGGAGGCACAATAGCAGCAGACAGTTATCATGAAATTCAAAACAATTATTTGAATGAAAAGATGCAATATATAATAAATATAAATCTAATCTAAAGAAAACAGGTAAGATAAGAGCTGATGTTTCCCTCTTAAAATCATACTTTTGAACCCTTTTGAAGTTGAATCTTTCCAGTGTCAGATTTCACTCAGATGTTTTCTTTTTACGTTTACGTTTTTGCTTTGAACGTTTTGCTATCTTTTGCTGAATAACATGACTGAGTGAGCTGACATGAAAGTAACTGAAGTAACTGAAATGCTCATTTAAGAAAGAGACCTTAAAAAGGGAAATCTGCATACATGGGAGTTCAGGGAAAGGACCCTGTAAAAAGTGGATGATTATTAGTGTTATTAGTTATTATTAGTTTTTGTTTGAACAAGAGAAACTGATGTACAGTGTAAATTGATGTTTTGTGTAAGTTTAAAAGTCTATTTCAGCTTCAAGATAAGTCAACTAGAACTACTTGGTTATGACATAATTGTGGTCGGGCTTTATCAGAAACAACTGTTGATATTTTGCATCCTGCAAAAATCTCCTGTAAAATCTCAGGAAAGCATTTGATTAAATGACCAATGCAGATATCTCTAGCAGACAGAATCTTTCAGAAAATGTGAATTAAAGGGACATCACTGACTGAATTCAAGAGTCTTGTAACCAAATGAAAGTGTCAGAAGGAACTCTTTTACGTCTGTTTTATCCCCTTACATAAATAAATGTACTTTACATTGCGAAGTTTTCTTTAGGTACATTTCCAGCCTGTTTCACCTTCTGTTCACCGTTGAACAAACAACATGCACCGACTTGAACCTTGCTGAAGATTCATCATAGTACACATTATGTTAACGCCGTGGTTGTGTGTATTGTTGATTCTTGTGCAACACAGTGGGTTTCTCAGTGTGTATTTCCTGGCAAGCCACTAAAGTCAGTCCTACACAGAGCATGAAGCATAGAGGAGCAGTCGGGCCGGAAACACCAGTAGGCATGCCAGCTGTCTGTTGTTTAATCTCACACTAAAACACTTGAAACATAAATGCGAAGCTCTTACCTGTGTTACCGCCCTGCGGTCTGGACGTCAGGTAGCAAGGCCTGCTGCAGGTGTTAGCTGTATTCAGAGGTCCTGGTCCCATCATGAAGAGGAGGCAGACACATTTATATACATTGTGATCTTTGACTCTGTAACTGCCTCACCAAGTTGTGAACATAAAACTGTATTAACTGTAAATATTCACATTTGGTTGAGTCATCTGTACAGTATATTGAGCTGGGCTGAACTTTCCTCCAGTGTAGACTGAGGTGACACTTGATTGACACTTTGATTATCTCTACCTGCCTGATCCTGTTCACGGAGCCGGTGGGCCGGAGCCAACCGTGACAATCATGACAAGTTTCTCATAAACACAGATAAGAAAGAAAGTAATTCATACCTCCAGTGTGGATACATTCTGAGTCGCTAATCCACCTGATTTATATGTATTTAGAGTAAAGGAAGAAAGTTCTGGCGACATTCAATATTTTAACAAGTATTGTGTGTGTTTCACAGCCTGATAAATCTTCTTCCTCTAAGCCGCAGAGCTCCGCTAGTGTCCAAAATCTATTAAAAACACAACAGCGAGTCACACTACTGCACTGGGTGACATGTTTTAGCATTATCATGAATACACACTGAAGTTTATTTTGACTCAGTCTCACATGCACCGTCCTGCTGGCCCAAATATTCACTAGAGCCCCAACTATGTGTGCAGCTGAAAACATTCCTGAACAAACGCACAATGTTCTCCTGTTTGAGTAACATTTGATAAAAAAGTAAACAAAACTACAGTTCCCAGCGGCTTTAAGAAAGATACAGACCCGTTTTTGGCTGTGACCAGCAGCTTACAGATGTGTTATTTCCCTACTCTTTGCTAAGATTTCACAAAATGCCATATCTCTCAATTTTAAAGAAAGTTACTATAAATCCCTGAATCCTTCTCTTTATTAATAGTTGTGTAACCATGGTAAAGAGTTTAAAATGATTCAAACCAAAGTGTTCAATAGTTTTTGTGCAATCCTGCTGACAAACTGACCAAGAATCGGATGTGGCGAGGATGCACCGTATTTTACCAGCTGTAAGGACAAGTAGTAGCTACGGCCGTCTATTGATGGATTCAAGTAATTATATAATGCTTCCTGTGGCGTACACGTGTTACATAAAGTAACAACAAATTAATAAAGTGATTTACAAGGACATAAAAATGTTGCTGAAATGGACAGTAGTGCTTAGTTCAACCCAGAATATATGTTGACAATGTACTTTTCTGCAAACCGAAACTTAGCATGTCTTTAGGTCTCATTACATCACTTTGCCACCACAAAGCTGGCAAGACATGTCACGATGACTCGTTGAAAACACCCGGATTTGCTGCTGTAAATGAATAATGAAAAATGAGAAATATCCTGTGGTTTCACACAAGCAAACGTTAAAAGGCTGTCTCAAACTGCAGTCACCGGCCCGGCAGCCTTGTCCATTCCGTCCAGTTCTTGGACATAACAATATACATCTATTCTGAACGTGGTATGATGCGTATTATAGAAATGTCATTATGGTACGTTTGAAAGAAATGTGCATTTATTTCCACTTTGCGGAAACATTAATTGCCAGTATTGTATTCTAGTGATCTGGCTGGTGTTTGATTTTTTTTTTGGTGTTTGATCTGCCTAAAATGGGGCATGGCAATGGGAGGGGCCTCTCGCAAAAAGGCGCATAGCCTCCATGTGGATTTTGCGGACATTTGTTACAAAGTTGGTCAGGAGCCAAAGGACAGCTGATTAACTTAAAAGGGCTTGAGACAGTGGGAATGACCCAAACAAAAGAGGCATAACTTCTGAATGAATTCTTGACCCTTGACCAAACTTTGTCTCAAACACACACATACACTGCACGCACTATTACCCACATCCCTTTCATAACTCATGAAACGGTTGTTGTAGATGCATCACTGGATAACAAAAAGTTCATTTTTCATTCATCCATCTCCTTCGGTTGAGCCATCAGTTCTTTGCTCCACAAAGCCAAGTCCAAACAATAGCAACCTCAACTTTTTATGTAATTTACCACGGAGGTCAATATCTTTGTGAGCTTTTGTGCATGTGAATGTGCATCGCTGATCGCAGCTATTGGGCATTTGTGTTTGTTTAAATTAGAGTGTATATTGAACTTAGATCGTTGGGGGCTGCGGGCCTCAGGCTGAGGAAGTTAGAAAGCATCGAAAGGCCCGACTAACACAATGGTGGTTTTGGGAATAAATATAGAATAACGGCAGCTTCTTCTTAAAAATTGAGCTTCTTTGCTTTACCACACGTCCACCATACTCACATATTTCCATTATCAGACCACACCTCAACAATGTCTTTCCGTTGTCAAAGTCCTCAGACCTTTCTGTTCATCTGCTCCATGAGCTCAGGTCCTTCAGATGCAGACTTAACTATTTACAAGCAGATGAGAGGAACCACTGTTCTCACTAACTTGATCCTACCGAGCACCGATGTGGTTCATCATGTTTTCATGTTTGCTGTAACTGACGTGACTGCCGTGCGAAGAGGGCATGTGAGCAGTCACAGAGGACTCTGTTGCTACGAGGCAGAGGGCTTATGGGTAACCGTGTTACAGAGAGCGTCTCAAATGATGTTAGGATCTGATGAAAGCACACGGATGCAAATATGAGGAAGCTTCGCACACATGACGAACATGTGGTTCTGCAGAGAAAAAATTATCCAGGAAATGGGAAATTTTTACCTCGAGGGTGCTCCACATTTAGCCTTGTTTTTTAATCATACTGACGGAAGTTTCTACTGTTAGATGATTCTTCTAAAGTTATTATGATAGCTTTTGGTTTTATTTTTTACTTATGTAGTTCCACCAAGTACCAGATGTGTCACCCATCAACTCTGGGTATTCTGTTGGTTATTTTGACGGAGCCCAACACAGATTTTACACATGATGGTTAATTTACTCATCTTAATGAGTTTTGCTCAGCCTGTGAGAACACTTCTGTGGCTCTGTAGGAGATTTGTCAAGGCATAGAAAAATAACCCTCAAGATTTCATCAGGAAAACTTGCACTTGTATTTGGTAAATGCTAAATTCTGTGTTTTTGGGGCTTGACCCACACTAGGACAAAAACTTTTGCCTTGGTTGCTCAAATCCTTTGAACACTTCTTTTTTAATATATCTCCTTTTGAATCCTCCTATTTTACAAAAGTGCAGACACATTAAGGCTTTTGCACACCAAGTCAATTACTTTTCAAATCTGCAATTATGCATGTAATGTTTTTATGTTTAAATGTGGACAAGACCAAAACATTCACTGTAGCATAAAATCGAAAAACGTTGCGCATACTAGGCTGACCCTGGTAATTATTTTAAACCAAACCAAGGTGTTTGCCTCAACCTAGCCAAGTCCATTTTGTGCGTAAACCTAAACAAACCTTAAAATAGAGCTGTCATAACGAGTTGTAATGGTTTTGTCATATTCAAGAGGGCACAAACTACATATTTGTCGTTTCATTTGCTGGAAGTGTGATATCAAGTGTCTCCTCTCTGTCTCCCTCTAATAATGCATTATGTTTTATAAACTGATCATATGTTTTGTTTTTTTTTCGCAAATCCTTAACCTGCAAAATAAAACATTGCTGTCAAATTTAGGGAGTGATATGACAATATTACTCTCTAAAATATAATCTAGTATCTGCATGTGCTGGAAGAGATCCCCAGATGACCCATAAACCTTAAACCACAGGCTCCATTGCAGGAATAATGAGCAGGAATGTCAGGACAACAGCCCCGAGCTCAAATGATGACCATCAGAGGAGTACCGGGAGCAAGTGGTGCAACCGGAGACGACGGGACGGACACTGATGGATGGGGCCGGAGTCGGGGAGCAGCAGCAGGGTCCTTCATCCAGAGCCCCCCTCTGCCTCAGTCCTGTGGGAATACTTGGCTCATATTAACTCGCTCATTGTCGGGAAACACAGCGGGCACAATGACTCCCTTTCTGTCGACGAGGGGATAGTGGACTGAGAGGGCAGCCGGGCGGCCAGTCGACCATCACTGGGTCCTGTGTGCTGCTGCTCTGAAGCTGGACCCGCCAGCAGGCAGACAGGAAAGAAATAGAGTGAGACAGCGAGGCCCCGGATCTCATATCCTGGCCAGAGCTTCAAATGGGAGGACATGGAAGGTCTAGATAGTGACTCTACTGACAGAGAGAGAGGAAATGGAGGGAAGGAGGAGGAGGAGGAGGAAGAGGAGGAGGAGGAGAGTCGGGATCTGGGCCACATCTCCATCTGATTGTCCCTGAGGGGCTGCCAGAAGCTGAACCAGACCTCTGTTCAGTCACCATCCCTGCTGATCATGAAGTCAGCACCGCTCCGGCTTTTTCTTTCCCCTCTCCTCTCGCTCTCATTTCAGCTCCATGTCTTCCCTTCACTCTCTCACTCAAACTGTCTCTCTCTGTATCTGAAAACCATCCCATGACTGTAGAGAGGAGCGAACAGGTGCCTCTGCTAAATAGTGAAAGGCTGCAGTCACTGTTTTGTGTCCTCAAAGTCAAGGATCCACATTTTGATTTTCAGAGACTGACTATGCTGAATTGTGACTCTTATACCAAGGTCCACTGTAGGTCAATGATAGATTCTTCTGTCTGTTAACTCCTGATTTACCGATTTCTGCTTCACTGTGTCATTATGAATTCATTATGAATTTATGTTGATAGCACGATGTAATGGATACAAATAATGATACTGGTTACCTTTAAATGTTGCTATCACTGTACCATCAACCCAATCGCCAGAACAAATGTTAGCCGAGTATGTTTCTGCAAAACCGCAGATAAGTTAAACTTGGACCTTTCTTTATGTTGCAACTTTACGTTTGTTTAGGTTGAATTTGTTACAGCGCTTTGTTTATGCCCGGGTAGCCGGAGATGTTCGACTTCCCGTGAAACATGGCCGGTTTTGGTCTCCTCAAAAATGGGTTTGAAAATATCACCAGCTCTCCTTGAAAAAAACAAAGATCTTGTCGCCACGTACAGCGCTGGAAATGGATCCAGCTCTCCTTTGAAAACCCCCCGGTTTTGTCGCCACTTAACTGCTGGATGTGATGATTCATGAAAATCTTGATATTGATTTGGGGGCAACGACATAGCTAGTTAGCTGGTCTTATTGTGAAAGACTTATTGACTTATCTTGATAGGATAATGTCAGCTCTCTGGCTAATAACTGAGCCAGAAGGTTACAGTGAGCTGAGTGGACTAATTGAACTCCCCTTGCAAAGTTGTCAAGTTAGTCCTATTTACTATTTACTACTACGAGTAGTTTCCATTACATAAGAACCTTATAAAACGTATTAAAACTAAACCCTTGTTCACTCCCCTTTTTTTGTTTCTCTTTTTGTTGTTGTCACTTTCCCTCTTGTCAGGGGTGTTGCCTCTCTACACATATTTTACCTTCACATTTTGTGAATTGCCTTCTTACTGTTTATTCAAACCTCCTTGTTCTAAGGGATTTGAGGAATTAGCCGCACATAATCACCACATTGCACAGTGTACTGAGGAATCTGTTTCTTGGAGTCCTTCTCTGAGACATCTATTGTGTACACACCAACCAGTTCTCCCAACACTCACCTTGGCATCTTATTTATAGGGAAGGATGTTAAACATGTGCGGAATGTGAACGTGCATAAGATGAAGAGAGTTTAAGTGAGAGAATAAGAAGAAGCAGCTTCAGACAGGTGCAGAAAGTCCATCATATGCACTTTGGGTCGGGGTACATGACAGTGATGTCTCCTCGCCCCGCTGTGATTCAGCGTCCCAGTCGGTCCAAACAACATGTGGCCGGGGTCACGACCCTGATACTTGGCACCGGGTATCAGGGAGAACGACAGTCTTGTTCAGAACCTGCGCCGACTTCCAAGATGCCAAAATGAGTCATGCAGAAACTTGACGACTTCAGCGCTGCGTGGAGCTGTCATCCCCTCCAGCAGACGTTACACTCTACTGGCTCTGTCAACGTGTCGCTCTGATTAAACATCAACCACATTTTGGTGTTTTGTTTGCAAAACCCCTCTCATCCATATACAGACTCTTCTGGTAATAATCATATCAAGGAAGAACATTTTGTTACAACCACTGGCAAACCGCCCACTAACTACTTATTAACTAACTGCCTTTATTAACTTTGTAAATGCCCCATGACTAAGGCATCTCAGAAGGGTGGACCAACTACCCTGGGTCGAGACTCCAACTTGGGCAAAAGACTTCTAAGGCTCAGCATCAGTTTAATCAGGAAGTCTTAACGCTCATTCATTCACAACTCTCCTCATTGCCTCTTAATCAGCTGACTCGTCGGATATACCAGCCAGATGTTGCCACAATTTAAAATCAACCAGTCATCACTGATGGAATGTAAGCAGGTACATTTAAGAAGTACAGTTTTGAAGTACTTTAGTTTACTCAAGTATTTTCTATTTTCTGCTACTTTATGCCACATTTTGGAGGCTATTTACTCACCATATTAATATGATAACTTTAGCTACAAGTTACTTTTCAGATTACATCCTACAGAGCCAAATGAGTACATTTTTAAATTAAATAACTTATTTTATTGTCAATCAGATAAAACTGGCCATTCATGAATCAACCCATAGTATACAATATTTACATTCATGTAAATATATGAATAATTTACTTTATACTTACATAATACTTAAGTACATTTATTGCAAGAAAGTTACAAAGGAATATCCGAATACTACACACATTAATACATATCATAAATACATCATAATATGCTTGAAGTTGATGCCCATTAACTTTGGCTGGCCTTAAATGGTGATAATACAGGACACTGTTATTCAAATGCAGGATCAGATTCCCACACAGCAATACTGTAAGTAGTACAACATTGTTTACATTGTTCCCTCTGTAAATAATCTGCACTGTCACCTCTCAGAGTAAAACTCCTGTCAAGAGACTTCACGCTTCAGGGCACTATCAGCTCTGCAGGGTGACAGACTGCCGTTGATCTCAGACTGCCTGTCAATCACAGCTGCAGTCACTGAACAATGTCGGAGATCCAGTTTAGGACGGTTGACTTCAGGTGGCTCCGGGCGACTTATAGGACAACCTATAAAAAGAAGCATTTAAGTTACAGTATGGAAGTCAGTGGAATGAAGAAGTGAGTTGTGAGCCTTATGAAGTAAAATGGATTTTGGTGTTTATTTGAATTCTATCACAGACTAAATTAACCTGCAAAAGATTGTCAAAAGTGTCAAACTGGCTTCAAAAATCCCTCACTGGATAAACAACTGTATCAGTGGATTCCTGAATGTGCAAAATGTTTTACAACTGTGGTGATGTGTTGCCTCCTAGTGGGAAAGGAGAGACAAAGGTCTGAGAGAGCAGCAGTGCACTGTTTCATACACAGTCACAGTTCAGGTGTCTTACTGCAGCGACATCAAGCAAAACTATGAAGGACTGAAACTGGCAAAATCCAAAATAAATAGATAAATGGCTCTGTAAATAATTTCATATGTAATTAAATGCATCAATTTATAATAAATGTAGGCCCTAAAGAATTTATCAAATGTGACATAAATCGAAATTTCTGCATTATTTTGCCAGTGTCTTTATTTACCAATTCACTTTAATTTTCCATTGAAATTATTGATTTATCAATTTTTGAGTGTATCATTTATTTCCATATACTATATTTCTGTATTCATTCTGTATTCTTCTCACAAGATGGAAATTTGTTCTTGTTTTTCCCCATGTGTTTTGAGTGAGTGAGATTACCCCACTTCGATATGATGTTTTAGGGCAAATTATATTCTAAGAATGACTTTGTTGTGATAAAAACAAAATATTTTTTGTCATTACGGTTCACAGTTACAGTGGAGCTCATCTGGTCTAAACTCTCTGGCTTACAAATGTTATTTTTGGCTAAATTTGACTTCCTCAATTTTAATTTGGCAAAAAAAGATCAGGCATCTAAGAACATGCCTTTTTAATATATGTTATATATATAACATTTCCAAAATATTTAGGTAATGTAGTGGCTTTAGAACTTTGAAGAGCTATTCATACCAACGGGTACGCACATTTAATCTAGTTCCAAACAATGTTGATTATTAAGCAGAGTGATGATAAAGTTGATTGTTTTAAAGTTCATCCTGGTTCACTTTTGGTTGTAAAAATGGTGAAATAAAGGATGATTGAAACTGTTAACACATCTTTTAATCACAGCATGTTATGGCGTCGTATAAATACACTGCAATTCAAAATTGCTTCAAATAAAATGATCAAAACGTTAAAAATGCTTCTTTTAAACTGCAGTAAAAATGATCCAATATGATGCTGAGATAAAAGTTGTGAAGAAAGAACATCTCATACATTTAAATGTCTGCCATTCAACAAAAGGTAGTAACTAGGAAACATCTTCATGACACAACTTAATTGGTACATAAAAAGATTCAGCTTTTCACAGCTCACGAAGCCTCTGGACAAAGAAGAAAGCGAAATGCAAGAACTCAGATTCAGAGAGAATGAAGGGAAGTAAAAGTGAGGGATCCATCATTCATCTGAACTTGTGTTCTCCATGTGAACTCCATTACATCTGTGAGCAGGTCCTATACAGTGCCTGTCAAAAGTCTTGTCGCTTATCCAAGTTGTAGGAACAACAGAAATGGCTTATATGAAAGCCAAAGGCCTCTAGATTATGCTTATTATACCAAAATAAAGTTGTGTATCATTCATCGAGTTGTATCATTTAATTAGGACAGAAAGGTCAGATTTTGCTTGGACAAAAGTCTTGTCGCATACAAAAATAATCTCATCTCACCTCATCTCTCATCTCATCTCATGAGATGAGAGATGAGGTGAGATGAGACAAAAATAATGTGTGGTAGAAATTATACTTTATTTTGAATACACAAACATGCTACAATAACATCAGAACATAAAGTCATGGTGCCCTGGGAAAAATAATTAATATCATGTATGACTCCCA
The DNA here is from genome assembly GCA_900302685.1 of Spondyliosoma cantharus. Taxonomy (NCBI): domain Eukaryota; kingdom Metazoa; phylum Chordata; class Actinopteri; order Spariformes; family Sparidae; genus Spondyliosoma; species Spondyliosoma cantharus. Next base: position 14,123 of record OMLP01033331.1, read on the forward strand.
TGAGCTTGGAAGAATGCATCCATACGTCTCGGC
>OMLP01033333.1:0-25829 GCA_900302685.1 Spondyliosoma cantharus
TCAGTAATGCGGTCGCTGTATCGGTCTGTCGTGGTGAAGAGAGAGCTGAGCCGAAAGGCGAAAAGAGATTTACCGGTCAAACTACGTTCCTACCCTCACCTATGGTCATGAACTTTGGGTTGTGACCGAAAGAATAAGATCCTGGATACAAGCGGCCGAAATGAGTTTCCTCCGCAGGGTGGCGGGGCGCACCCTTAGAGATAGGGTGAGGAGCTCCGTCACCCGGGAGGAGCTCGGAGTACAGCCGCTGCTCCTCCACATCGAGAGGAGCCAGCTGAGGTGGCTCGGGCATCTTTATCAGATGCCCCCTGGGTCTCCCTCGGGAGGTGTTCCAGGCATGCCCCACCGGGAGGAGGAGACCCCGAGGAAGACCCAGGACACGCTGGAGTGACTATGTCACCCGGCTGGCCTGGGAACGCCTTGGGATCCTCCCGGAGGAGCTGGAGGAAGTGTCCGGGGAGAGGGAAGTCTGGGCGTCCCTGCTCAGACAGCTGCCCCCGCGACCCGGCCCCGGATGAGCGGAAGATAATGGATGGATGGATGGATGGACATGGTGGCTAATAAAGGATTTCTGATGGTGGGTACATGCATATTGGCGTGATTTTCACCCCCGTTTGCTGTAAATTACAGATTCATTCTTGTGTACAGTACAACTAAAGGGAATGAGTTTTTGATTAAGTCTGTATTTACAGTTAGATCTTTGCAAATCTTTGAAAACGTCAAAGTGAAATAATAATTCAGACTAGACTAGATATGTAATTTCTTTAGGCATTAGAACTGTGAACCATCAGGTGTAATTTTGTGGGACAATACTTGCCAAGTAGAAAATTAGACAGAACAAATCGTCATGGGATGAGATCATAAGAAGACCTTGGGAACAATGTTGGCCACTACTTTTTACACATCTATAAAAAGTTATTTGTTTACTTCTCTGCGGTAGTCAAGAGCAACTTCTTGACCATCTGCCCAACACAGATAAAAATGTTCTCTATCAAGTCTCACATTGCCTTTACACATGTTATCTCAGTCTGTGTTCCTCACTTTTCTCAAATACACCCCCATCCACACACATTTGTCCTCATCAGCTTGAAGACACAGAGTTTCTCATCGACTGCGAACCGGGGCAAATGACGTATAGGACGACCCCTGGACACAAACAGGCTCCCTCCTCCCCCTTTCTGCCGTTTGAAGGGTGGCATTGGCTAAGCAAGGCACGTCTGTATTGATGCATATAGTTGGCAGTCTGCAGACAAGATCCACGGAACATCCAGGGCCACGGAGAAAATCAATGGTTCCCATCTCTACTTGCTCCTGACGGATCTGAGGGCAAGGGATGGATCCACTTTATGACTTCATTATTGGCTCTGTCCGAATTATTCATTGAGGTACACAATCATAATCCACTGCCTCCTCGGGTCAGGTTTTACTATGCATAGTTCACGCTACCATTAACTGCAAATTGTTAACACTCCTGCAGTGTCTTTTGGTATCATTGAGCTAGATCTGAATCTTAACAAAGCTCAGGTGATGAAACTTTCTTCTCCCTAAAGAAATGTAACATTTTGATTTCTGTTGGAGAATGAGGAAAACAACTTTGAGATCTGACACCTGGGTTTGATCCTATGATTCAGCGTCATGACTTGAGAGAAGTTTTACACAAATAAGTTGACATGCTGCACAGTGAGATAACTTTTATGTGACTGTGCCGGATGACATAATATGTTTCAGATCTGTCCGTGCTTATATTCAGATGCAGAGAGACGCCTTCATTTTTTGTCAGAGAGTAATTCAATCAGTAATGCTGATGGTTGTAAACAAGCCTCAGTAGATGCTGTCTACAGTCTCCCACCTGATAATGCTGCAAGAGGCTGACATGTCACCTGCCACAGTAAATACAGGATGTATGTGCCTGTCGGGCTCCCCGCCTTCGCCTCCGACTGTCAGCCCTGGCTTGGTCTAATGAGGAGAGGCAAGGCTAATTGAATCCTAAACACTTTCTCCTTCTGCTTATCCCTGTCTTTCATTACTGGCCTCACTGCGGGGATGGGTTAAAACTCAGGCCTTCTTGGGCAGCATGACATCATGCTTTAGAATTTAGTACTTTGTCTCCCCCATTTTATGCCTCAGCTCACCCCTTGTCCCCAAATGTTTCCTCCCCCTCCTCTCATCACTTTTATCTCTCGTGATTCCATCTCCCCCATGGCCCAGGGCTTAATTGCAGTTATCCTATTACTGTTTTAATGGTCCGTTAGCACTGAATTTGGTTGATGAAAATGTATGAGAAGAACTGTTGTGTGTGTGCTCTCTCTCAAAGCTGAGACCGGCATAAACAGATGTCAGCGCAACTATTGCTCTGTGCTATTTTTCTCGCTTTTCTTCTTTTGTACATTTACAGAAAAGTGGGCTTTCAGCGATCTGCTCCAAAGCTGCTGGGGTTGCGATCTCAATCTTGGCACAGCTTGCTGCAGTTTGCCGGGCCTAAAGGCCAAAGCGCTTACTGTAGTAAAATAATTTTCAATAAAATAAAGTACATTAATGAATAAAACAACCACGGTAATTGCACGCCAGCTCTCTCTCAGTGTGAGCTAAGTTAAAAGTCTTTGTACTTCTTTGTAGCCTTTTTTTCGGAAGTGGGCTTTAACCCCTGCTGCAGCTGACAAATAAGAGCTGCTACAAAGAAAACTCTATGAATATCAATCACACTTGGGAGAGCTTGTGCTTTTTCAAGTTAAATACAGATCCTCAGGCTTTGTAACACAATGGTGAAGGTGGACCAGATTACATTTGATTACAGATCTGTGCTACAAAGGTCTGATCATTTTGTGAATAACTAAGAGAATTAGGAGAGACCTTTAACTTGAGGAGGAATGACTGCATGCTAGAGGACAGGAGGGCTTTGGTAAAGAGGCAACGCTTTGGTCCCCTCTGTCCTGAGGGTCAACTTTTAAGTAATGACAGATGAGCCAAGGCTCCAGTCTGTCCCCACTCACTGCGTTCCCTGATATTAATGGCCTCTGATGCTCTGATAGACAGAAACATGTCCATGGATAAATCATTCAGAGGTCATCGGTGAAGCTGTCACTCATGCACTCTGACGACTGCCTGTCTGGTTCTTCTCCAATTCCCTGTCATTCTATCGCTGTCTTCTCTTTATTTCTCCCCATCTTCTTCAATCTCTGTTGCGCTCTTCATGTCTGGGCCTCTTCTCGTCCGGTCACAAACACTGCCCGCTGTGCTTGGTGTATGCTACGCTAAGTCAAGCGCCAATGGGCTATGATTTCAGATGTAATGGGAACATTTCATTTCATTAAACACACTCTCCACTCTGTCTATTGACAAAACTATTGTTGTTTTGATACATAAGGATTAATTATTAACACACAACATTATGCCTGTTGTAGGCTGACACGCTGATGAGTACCAGCACACAAATTGACACACTCACAAGCGCCTGCACACACACATACATGCACAAATACACACACTTACAAACTGCAATTTCCCATGACAAACACATCTTATGCAATAGATTTCCAGTAATTATGGCTGTCATCGCATATTCCTTTTTTCTTATTTTCTCCTGGCTGTCGTAGGTTTAAGTGGCTGTTCTGTGGAACAAGACAAGCAGTGCTCCATAATGAAGTGTTTAATATTTGATGCCATTGGATTTCACAGCTAATAAAAGCTGTGTGTGTGCCTCCATTAGCCCTCTGCCCAGGCTTGAGAATAGTGCTGCATGGCTGCACAATGTAAATCACAATCCGTCCACTGCCAGCTAATGGGGCAACCCAAAATCTGTCATGATAGAAAGTAACAATACATACACTATGCTAGAGTTTTACAATCACAGATTATAAATTATTCACACCAGTACTTTATGCTGTTTTGGTGCAAGGCTGTTTGTGCCAGGGGACATGGAGATATTTTGTTGGAGGAGAGCCACTGTGGAGTGTTATCATTTGAAGAATATTTGAGAGGTGTGAGACCATTCCAGTTTTTTCTCTGTGTGTGTGCAAGTATTTGCGTATGCGAGAGCAAGAGAGAAAAGAAAACAAAGAAAGTGTAACAACAAGAGAAACAAGAGAAAAAAAAGCTTAAAACACAGGGCTTGATCTTTTGCAGTATTGATGTAGACAACGTTCAGCTGCTACTGCAACTTTTAGTAAAGAAAAGAAATGTAACAAAACTGAAACATACCTATATTTATAATTGAATTCAACTTGATGTATTTTGACCATATGTGTATTTTTTAAGTGTATTCCTAACACAAACTCTTTCTGTTACATGTCTTTCCTCCACCGGTCTGATTTCTTGGAACCCAGGTAAGATGAAAATGATTTATTTGTTTAAAATGTTTGGCCTCATATCCCATCCTGCCTGCCTATCCCTCTGTTGTTCTTCTTCTATTGTGCTTTCCTTCCCCTATATGAATGAGTGCACACAAATGTCAATACTAAGAGCAGTGGAAAGTCATGACAGCCATTGATTCTGGAATGATGATAGAACTAGTTGAGGGAAATAATAGCTTAGGTGGTTAGGTACACGGTGGCCTGAGTTAAGCTTATTGCAAGGCCTTTGTTTTGTTTTAATGAGCCATGTATGCATGTGCATTGTAACCACTAATGAATGTCCAATGTTGTGTGTGTGTGTGTGTGTAACAAAGCAAATAGCAGGGGCTTCTCTTGAAATCACAGCAAACCAGACTGCTGTAATTGAGAGGGTCTTCTTATTGATGGATGCCATAGAGATGTACCTAACCTCAGCTTGCATTTCCTGTTTGGTATTCACCAAGCGCATTCCCATCGCCTTTATCTAGAGCCCCAGCATTCCACTGCTTACTGCCAGAAGATCTTAGCACCTGTTTCATTAGAGTCAGAGAGCAATTAACTCACCAAGTGCTTTACATGGTTGCAACTGTGGCAGTATGACAACTTACACTCAGATTCTTTATGCTCAAATAACAGGCTATAGGTTGTGTTTTAGTAAAAGCTAAACACTTCAAATCAATTTTGTGACAACAATATAATTTAAAACCTTTGTAGTTGGACAATGCTCACATAGAATATTATCAAAACAAGTATCTGACTAGTGAGCCCTCTACCATTTAACATCGTGATTTACAAGCCCCAACCCCATGTACACATACACACATACAAAATAGTCATGGTCGTCATATTGTTAGTTTTTTTTCTTATCATGTATTGCCCTGCACATTTAACTGACAATACTTCATGTTTAAAAAAAATATTATCAATGAATTATTAAGGTTGTATAATGACTGGAAACTCTTGCTGATTTATTTTCTCATCCGAGCTGTTAAAATCCAAATTTTCCTGATTCCATTTGAAGCGAGTGGAGATGTCCTTACTTGTCATGTAAAAAATCCAGTTTTGACACCACAATACACGCTGGAAATTGTCCTGAAGTGTTTTTGAAAATATCTCATGGTGTCACGCTTGAAAATGTTGAAAAGCAGAATCAACCTGCGGTCACTAGCTTGACAGCCTTCATCCCTATAACTCCCTACAATCCCCTCCACCTCTTTCAGGTAGTCAGTAGTCTTTCAGTCAGGTAATCATGCAATGTGAACGTGATATGACACGTCTTGTCGAAATTTCAATATGGTAAGTAGGCCTATGACAATTAGAAATGTGAACATATTGATGTTTTTACAAAAATGTTAACGGCTAACATTTTATCTCATCGGCCATGCTGGTGGAAATCGTCATATTCAATTCGGAAGACATCACCCAACTCTACATTTCATGTATCGGAATACACATGTACCATTTTAATGAAGATCCTAGAGCCTCCCCTAGAATCAAGTACACAAGCTTGATGTCAGGTGAACTGGTACACCAATTTCTATTTTATGAGGAAAACAAAAATCTAATTTCTTCGTGACAGCTGTGGATGCAATTCTGCTCACCAAGATTCTAGTAGTGCAGGCAAACGTAAGATGCCTACGTCTATCCACAAACAGACTAAAGTGACGAGATCCCACAGATACTATCACAGCCTTGTAAGCACAAGCTGCATTTGAAGCAATGCTGATCAGATATGCAGAGAGTTTAATTTGAAGATACAAGCTTTATTCCCTGCTAAGGAAGTGGTGCTCCCCCTCCAATTATATTTAGATTACAGAGTTGGAAGTAGCTGGCGTTAGAGCTATTATTTAGCACAGAGGAAAGGTTGGAAAGACTCCCTGGAGTAACAATATTCCTCATAGGCATTAGTTGGAGAACTAGGGGCATTACAATATACGTTTTATTTTCATTTTCCTGCTCTCACTCTTTTACATTCTCTCCATCTTTTGCACAAGGCAGCGCAGCACTTTGTGAGCACTGTGGAAATTACTATTACTATTGGAAAGTTAGTGATACAGTATTTTTTTATGTATAGAAATGTACAACATTTCCTTGCTGAAAGTTAACTATAACCACCACATCTGGTCATAGAATGAATATCTGATACATTTAAAAGCCAACAACACTGCTGGCATGCTTTGATTTGGCATATGCTACTACATACGATTAGTATGCATTATACATGAAGGCTGCCATTCTGCTGGTGATTGAGACCATGATGTGCCAAGCCACAAACAAGTGTAAATATTACTTATCAGACTGAAGCTACTAGAGCACTACAACTACAAGAGAAATGTGAGAGCATAAGTGCTGGAAAAAAAGAGAAATGTCAAATCTGAAGCAAAGACATTCTGATAAACAAACTGAGCTCTACTCAAATAATCAACCTGCATCAAGCTGGTGGCAGTATGGAAGGCATGTCAGCAACCACTGAAATATTAAAAGAGATCAGAGATTTCAGAATGGAAACTTCAGTCAACCTTCTAACACTCAACAAATAAATGAATTAAGTATGGAAAGAGGTCGGGGAATTGGAAATAACGAAAGGATGCAACAGAATCAAGGAATGCAGAAAATGAAGATCATAAATGTATTATTGCTGTTGATCCTAGCCCTGCAGTGGATTTGTCAAGTGGGAGTGGGAAGTAAAATGTTAAGATCTTAAAAGCAAAGGGGCTACTCAGTGCTTGAAAATTTTGAATAAAGTAAAGAGTCTGAATTCATGGAGAGACTGATGGATAATTGAAAAGAAGAGGTGAGCTAAACATTGAACGAGCATTTTGGGCATTTGGGCTTAAGATCGATCAGATTGGATGTCCCAGGTCGAAGCTACAACATAAAATGAAGGCTGGTTCATGCTACCTGTGCAAAGAAAAACATTCAGCTGAATGACAGCAGTATTTATTTGTTGAAGATTTCAAGAGCCCGTGTTTAAAGAATGTGCAAAGTACAAGAAAGTACTGAAACAGCTTATGAAAGAAAGATCAAGACAAGCATTCTTTCCACTGCCAGACTCAAAATATTTGTGGAGGATTGGAAAAGTGAGATGTCTGACCTCTCAAGATTGGAATCGACATGAAGATCCAGTAAGGGAACCAGACTAGGAGTCAATGCTGCAGACAGTAATGTACACATACACTTAACTGCATAAACAGAACTGAAAAAAATAATACTGTATTGATAAGAGGCATTGGATAAGGGGTTGAAAATAGTTAATTTACACAGAAATTTCATCAAATTAATTTCTGTGTGGACTGCGTGGACAATTCTCAGGAGTGATATAACACTAATTTTCAACATTTTTTAATGAAAACATTTTTTTTTTTATTTACCAAGTCCATTGAGGCACGATGTATGTAACTGTGGGACCAGAGGGAGTTAAACAAACAGTAAATTTATTTTGGACACGCACTAGATGAATGAGAATGAGAGTCTGACTATTGTCAAGGAAAGCAAAAACAAAACATCAGCTGATTGTGATGTGGTTGATGTGACAATAGTGAAAGATTATTGACGACATCATTAAACCTCAAAACCCACATTTGTAATGTATCATTTCAAACTAAGTTTTTCCAGACATGATGAAATAGTGAAAATCAGATAAACAGGAGTGTACTAATTATAGGCCCGTGTTTTAAAAATGTTAGGTTTTTAAAATATTACTTGAATTAGATACGATTTCAGAAAAGAGCAAGATACTAAGGGAGAATTAGTATGGATTTAGAAACAAAGACTTTCTAAACTAATTGCAATGGTCATTAGAGGCATTATTCACAAATGGTAGTTTGCTGTTGTTTGTTTGGAAAACTGAAATGCATGGAGGGTAAATGTGGAGTCCCACAGGGGTCGGTACTGGGGACCTAGAACCCTTTTACCTTGAATTATAAAGAAATAAATCTATCAAGTGTCTTTTTGCATCTCATATTTTAAAAGTACAATGGGACAGTTCTCATATTTATTAGCTTGTGTGTTGAAAATACTAAATATGCAATATAATGTAATTGTGGGTTGTGCCTGAACCTTGAGAGTGTGATAGTAGTGCACATCATGTGAGCTGCAACTTGATTCCATTGAGTAGTTCAGAAAAAACTATTCAGAAAGCCCTCCTCTCCTTGAATCACAGATGTCAGTGCATGTCCAAGAGAGATAAGCGGCAGTCTCAAGGGTTCGGCTCAGGCCACCACTCAAAGTAAACAATGACAAGGCGTAGCATCAGCTGTCAATCGTCATTCAGTGAGAACTGAGGAACACCAGTGATAGTCATAGAAGCGTGAGTAACTCAGGATATCCAGTCAGACAAATTGACTAGATCATGTGACTTTACAGAAGGCACAAAGGTTTGTTATTACGTGCTGCACTGCCCATCCGTCTGCTGGTGGTACAGTCACAACAGATGTCCTGAGCTTTCGACCAAATGCAGGGAGACACAAATCCAGCATATTTCTCACCAATGTTGTGACACAAGGACAACAGATGGACTGGAGGATATGGCAAAGCAACTCCCAGACATACTGTGGAGCGAAAATATCTTTACAGTATAACCTCAAGCTGACAACCTGACAGTATGTCCACATATTCTTTCTGTGCTAGAAAATTCTGCTGGTCAAGCCTCAATCCCACAGGCCTTTGCAAAGCATCCTTTAAAGGAAAACTGAGCATGACTGCAAAATCAATAAATTGTGCCCATACCTAAAAGTGTCATTATGTGTTATCAGTGTTGGTTTTAGTATCTTTAGAAGAGGCAGACATTTTGTTTCAAACAGCCTACCCACCATCAACTATAACCATCAGGGACCACCGCTCTGTCCAAACACATTACACACTCACTCATGCTCAGTCACACAAGGTTATTGTTGCCTCAGACATCAGCAGCTTCATCATCGGGGCTAGGCATATTTTACATCAACTGATGGCTTCAGACTGATGAATGAGATATGTCATCAATGGTAAACAGTATGATTTACGATGGTGATTTCACGCTCTGCTTTAGCTCGCACCTCTTCTAACTGCCCTTTATTCCGGTCTAATATTTATATAGTCAAGATGCATAAAATGCCGCGCATGTAAAGATTTTTTTTTTTATTTCTTATAGCCATATCTACAGAAAAGTGACATATATTCCCTCCTTGGTACTTACGTTTAATATTTAATACCAGTGCTTGGCTCCTGCATAACAAAGCAGGTAAAGCGGGCAATAGAATATGTTAATGTGGAAATAGTTATTCAGCAAAACAGCTCCCCGGGTAACAATGACTAGAGAGAGACAGAGTGAGGAAAAAGAAAGAGGAGAAAAAAAAGGGGCTTGCTCTTCATGCACGAATAAGCATCAACATTTTCATTCCTCTGTTTCTACAAGTTATGTTTTCTCCAATTCTTTTCATGATTTTTGTGGTGTCTGTGCGCAGGAAGAATCCTCAGAATAAAGGAAGAAGGAATCCTTGGAATGTGATATGATATTGAGAGTCAGAGTGCGTGTGTGAGATCTCAGGAAAGAATGACTTCATTGTGTGTCAGAATGCGAGTATGAAGAGACAGCAGCTGTGGAAGTGGAAATATTAAGAGCTGCAATAAGAGAAATCTTAGAGTGTCAGGTATTTATTGGACTTAGATTAAGGGCTTTTCAGCAGTGCATAAAACATACATATTTCAGACAGGCCTACATGAAACCATTTGTGTAGTCTGTATGATGAAGTGTTTGCGTTATATGCGTGTTTGTAGCCTCTGCAACAACAGCGTGATTATCGTCTCGGCAGCATTTATCTGCAGCTTCAAGGAGATGATGACTAATGCCCTTCAGTGGTACATTTGTCGCTGACGCATCACTATATGCACATTATAGAATAATATAACAAGTGTACAACACATGCACACATACAGCCATACTAAATTACACACAGCAGACACAAGGGACAGGGACAGGAAAGAAGGAAGAAAATGGGCAGGAAGGAGGAAAGGAAGGATGAGATATCTAATGCTTTTAATGAAAGTATAAATCAGTATTTGCTCGGAGGGATGAGGAGGACCTAATAGTAATTAAGCAATTGTCAAGTTCTGTTGAGTTCAACTATTGAACCCAGATTACTTGATAATGAGAAAATCAGTGAGTTGGGAGAAAAAGCAGAGAGAGATTGCAAGTGTGGCAGATTGTCAGCTATATTATCTTGGTTTGATTGATCGTCACACATGCTGTTTAGAAGTGGAATAAGATTTGTGGATAACACAAAGGCATGTGTGTTTGCTCCAGCTCTTTTCTTTAATTGTTTATGTAAGGTATTATTGGGCATCTGTGTTTGTGTTCTCTCAGTTTGATTTAGCAAAAGCGCACTTCAAATTACCTTGAGTCACAAACTTTTGTGTCACCTTGTGTTTTCAGCTTAGTGAGCTGTTTACGACCACTGAAGAGGTAAATGAGCACAGCCACAATAGAGTTGCTATGAATGTTCTATTGTTAATTAAGAGCTGGTGCTGGGCTACTTAAAGAAGAGAAAGTGCAGGTTTTCTTCCAATGAGCTTGAAATCTTGGACATTTTAGTAACTGCGGGTTCTTTTTTCACAAGAAAAGTCTGTCTGGGAGAAAATGGCTATAATTATGCATCTGTTGTCAAGAAAAAAAAAACACTATACAATAGTTAGATGCATCAGGTATTCCCACTCATCTCTGATATACTGTACTGTAAGTGTAGAGTTTTGAAAGTTGGCTCTACGGCACGTTTTTGTTTTTCCTTTAAATTTCTTGGAGCAGAATATCATATTTGTGTTGTCTTGCAACAAAATAACCACAGTAACCAGTTAGATAGACAATTTGATAAGCCAATTCAATCATAATGTTTAGGATTGGACTCACTGTAACCTTCTAAATGCTGCAAATATCACAAATTCACATGGAAGGCATAGAGGTAAGATATTCATGTAAAAATTAGACCATTGATGGTCTTAATGATGCTGACCATACATGTGCATCACATGCATGTATGTGTCATGTGTGTCAGAGCGTGTGTTGGGACTCTTGTCTAAATGCTAAAAAAGAAAGCAAAGGAGCTCAAAATATAATTAGTCAGAAAAGCCAAGACAGCAGCTGTGAATAATTTAACATGGCAGTTTATGCAAATGGTCCAAATCTGGGACATGGTGCAGAAGGTGTTAGCGTTTTACTGCTGACGGGATGAAACAGCTGAGTAGTATATGAGGTGTACTGTCTGTGCATAGCCAAAATACTGCCAGCGTCACTCCATTAGTTTCACATTTGTTTGGGATGGAAAATGTATCTTTTGACAAGGATATGGCTCCTGTGTGCACAGAGTTACTGCGATGCCTCGTGCTAATGATGCATTTAAAGGCCAAAAAAACAACTTTCTCAGGGACAGCTGCATGGCCTGTGATCATCCCTGGCTTCTTTTGACTGATTGTGACAAATTTAAATAAATATATCTGTCATTAATGTTGAGTTTATTTTGTAGTCTGCTTTTGATAGTCACGAAACACTGAAGTGAGGACAGATGCACAGATCACTGTTACCTGGGGTCATTCTACATCAGTTATTGCAAGGACTCTTGATGGCTACAGTCTCTTTTCATGAAATGGAACAAAGCTGGGAGTCTTCTTAAAACTGAGCGCTCACCTCTAGCACTGAAACATTCAAAGTAAAATTTGATCTGAGGTGAGCTGTTGTCACCACGGCAGCATAGTGAAAGCACCTTCTCTTCTAACTTCAAGCACCTCACGGGAGAAAAGTTTGACTTCTGCTTACTTTGCTCAGAGACGACTGCATTAGAGTTTTGAGTAGACTTTAATACCTCTCTAATTAGACTCCAATTATGGAATTTTAATATGCATTATTACATGCAGTACCCGACACACATCACCACCTACTGAATTCATTTGCTGGTGTTTAGCCATGCTCAGAGAGCTGACAGAATGGAATTCGAAATGGGAGTCAATGAGAGCGAAGGGAGTGTGTGTGCACAAGATGGAGCAAAGCTGCAGTTTTATTTGATATTCCAGTATTATCGAGCCGCTGTCATTTAAAATACAGAGTTGACAGTTTTTGTAACCAGAGACATGGTGTATTGGCTGGATATGTTCAATAATTACTGCCCTGTAGCAATCAAGAAGAGTACTGAGCTTTAGCCAGCATAAAAGGACCATTGTGGCCATGTCTTAGATGCTGACAACCACATTGATTTGCATGAATCAAGCTTATATATGCCTATGGAGCTCAGACACAGCAATGCTCCCTTAATCTACTCAATCTTTCTTTCTGTCTTTGTCTCCCTGTTTTCTCACTGCCTCTGTTTCTCAGTGTTTTACGCCTGCCTCTCCCCCAAGCTCCCTATCTACGCTTTTGTCTCTTGTGCTGTGCTAGTGGTTTTCACCGTTTTGACATTCAAACAGTATCCATAAATTATGTCTCCGCATCACTGCTTTGCCATTACCCTGGAATGCTATTTTGAATTTTAACATGTCAGCAAGAATGAGGTTAAAAACATCAATACCCATAAATCCCCAATATTTGAATATGGATCCCAGTACAAAGGGACTGACCGCAGTAATAACAGCAGCAGGGCTAAACTGTACGCCGAAGCAGAAACCCCCTAACTCCACGTTGCAGCTATTATCTGTGTGTTTCAAAGCAAGCTGGAGCTGAGTAATAGGGTTTTCTCAAGGATAAATGGATTCCAAAGCAAGATCCTTCCTCAGCAAACTGCTGTTGAATTCACTGTTAAATTAGGTATATTCAGCGATACTGAAATTCATTTCCACTGTCAAACGTGGGGATGTTTTCCTCTGAAAAGGCATGCAAATGACGGCAAGAGGTAAAGGCAAAAGGGAGGGACTGTTGAGGTGTAGAGGAGAGAGGCAAGGATAGATAGATGATGGAAGAGAGGGAGGAGAGAGTACACATTGTACCTGGCTTCACTACTGTATTTGTCACACTTGTAGGCACCTCTTTCTCTCTATTTTTCTCTTTCTCTCTCTCTCTCTCTCTCTCTCCCTCACTCTCTCTCTCACCCCCTCCCTCTCTCCCTCTCTCCCCTTTGTTTCTCACGTGGCCCTTTCTCTTTATGGCCACTTCACACTCACAACAGGGGGACTATTTGTTTCTCTGAGTGGATTTGCTTCTCTCAGTGGGCATCTAAGAGAACGGGAACCAGAATGACAGAATGAGTACACACTCGAGCACACACTCTCCCAGAAACACATTTATAGACAAGTAGCGACCAATAAACAGAGAGCGGGATTTACACACACAGTCGACACACATAATCTTACTACATTAGTCCAGCTCTGCCCTATTCAGCTGTAAGATTCTTGAGGTGACAAGAATAAGAGTGACACATCTTGTGGTTGTGCTAGACAAAAACGTGCAAAAAAAAAAAAAAATAAACAGAGAGGTGATTCCTTGAAGTGGAGACATTTAAATGTTTGAATTTTAACGATTGTTATACCATATGGAGCGTGTGAATGCCAGACAGCCTGTCTGGCTGCCATTCATTCTTGAACAAATGATGTCAGCGTCCTTTTCCAGGAAAACATTAAAACCACCCTCGCTTTCAAGAGGAAGAAAGAAATACATTTATTTCCTGGCACTATTTGGGTCAGATGTGAATAAATATGAAAATCTAGCTTTGTAGAAAACAGATTTGTCCTTTTTTTAGTTTTATTTTTTACTACTACACCATAAAAGCAGCAGAATATAACATTGAACCTCACAGACGCCCACATATCAGCTGACCGAGGGTTAGACATATGCTTATTCTGTCCTTTATGCTCTATAATAACGTAATGCCACAAAGCCAACAGAAAAGTTGATGAAAACCAGCCCAAACAGCAAAGAAACATGCTGTGTGTAGTAACAACCTCAAAATAAATGGTATCATTATATAAAACTGAACAGTATTGAAACACGACCTAGTACAAATATTAATTTGGATTTTCTTCCTCAAGCCATCTTGCAGCATACAGTATGCTGGCACCAGAATATAGGTATTCTTAAAATGTCTCAAAGTGTGTTTTGAGATTAGTCAAGTAAATTTTGTTTATATAACTCAGCATCGCAAAATCACTAATTTGCCTCGAGGGGCTTTACAAGCATTTAACACTCTCTATTCTTTGTGTTTGTATTTCTATGTGTAATAGTAAAACACCACCTATTGTGTGGAGTTGGTGTATGTGTTCTACTAGCAGGTTTAAAGATATATTTTTTCTGAAATATTTTATCATTTTTCTCTGCTATTTTCAATGGATTTGCTTGCGTTCTCATTACATGAAAAGATAGATGCGTCTCTCCCAGGGACAGCTCAAAAACTGCTCTTGATGAAAAGATTGATTGTTGTAATGCGCCTGTCCTAATTTATTACAAATTTAATTTGAATTTACAACTTCAGACACATAATCTGTAATGGCGATGTAGGCATCTGCTATGGTCAGCCAATTTGAGGCTGCTGTGAGGATTTATGGTTTAAGGATTTATGTAGAAAAATGCCTGAAACTCAATGTACTAATACTTTCAGCACTGTAACTTTGTTGTAAATATCTACAAAACCTTATATTTGTATTCTCTCTCACAAACACACACACACACTGCACTTGCTGAGTGGGTAATGGGAAACTAAGGATGAAATGTGCAGCTCTACGTCGCAGGAGTTTGTTCGAGTCAGATTAGGAAGGAGGAACCATGAGAGTACCCCCCGTGGTGCAAAAAAAGGCAAGGAGAACGCCCAGAGCTCTATGAAATATGAAAAAATATCTTTATTCCTGCATCCAAAAGTATAGTTTGGATGCAGCTCAGCAGAGGCTGTCTTAACCTGAGTGACAAGATATGGGTCGGAAAACCCCCCCCCAAAAAACTCGAAATTAACTGGCTTTTATTGCTCACTCACTACACTTTAATGCACACGCATTGCTTCAGAGGTTCCATGACAGGATTTGATGGATATATGTATTTTTCTTTGTAATCATTTCATTTGAGACTGTGGCAGGCACATACTGAGTCATACAGGCTTGGTTTGGCACTCTGGAGCAACACAGAGGTGAGATGAACCGCTGAGGTGTAACTCATAGGCCATAATTGTATTTTCTCACTAAATTGCCCAGAGGAGAAGAACAGTGGCTGGTTGGGGATTAATTCAGTCTAAACTGATTTAAACCCAGTGCATTTCAGCAGTTGATTAATCATCACCTATGAGCTCTTGATTTTATGTATCCATTAGCTTTTAATATGATTGCACTGTTTTAGAGACGTAACCTTTTCCGAGATTACATTACTTATCTGAGGCAACATGTTGGGGAAAATGAGAAGGAGAGAGTGAATGTGAGCAGAGATGTGGGCGCCTCGCTTTGCCTCCACAGTCAAATAAAGGTGAGGCTCCAGGATCTGATGCTGTTATTAATATTATGTTTTATGTGCAACAGGGGTAGAATTTTAAGTAGTTTTCAGCAGTTCATGATTCTTCCAAACACTTTGGAATTCATCAGATGTTGTGCGGAGGTTGTTTGTGATGAAAAAGCAGTTTTATGCTTATCATACGAGTTTGTGTTAGTGTCAGGGCTGGAAATGTGTTGGAACACATCCAGACAGTGATCTGGGAGTAGAAATTCAGAAAAGAACAGAGTTTGGTTCAGGCACTTTCTTCCTCCTAATTTTGTGTATTAGGTAGCTCTTTTTCATTCAGAGAGCACACAATTATACTTAATAGAAAATTCCTAAAGGTTTATAAACTGCATCTGGAGCCAGAGCTGCACCACAACACATTTAGTGATGGGCACTAAACAGGAGAACAATCTCATATTATCGTGATTTTGAAACAAGTTTCTATGCAATCCTTGAATGTTTTCCCCATGACAATGAAGGTCGGTCTTACCTTTACCTTAATCCCACCACACCTTAATCATAACACAAACTGGATTTATTTATATATTTGAAGTGACGTAGGACGTTGTTTCGCCCAACTTGTTTTCAGATCTGAAAATGTGAACATTCATGGTTCAGTTACAACATATACATAACGTATTTGTTAATTCATTTTGAGGACGTATTGGCCAAATTTTGAATATAGTAATCCTGTGTTTTGCAAAAATAAAGTCAAATGTTACAGTCTGAAATTATGATCAAAATGCCCTTTAAATAGCCACATGGTGTCACTATCTGGACCGTTACTTATTCTCATATATTTTTCAATTGAACCTACAGAGAGTGCTCCTCAGTCTTGCTTCCAGTCCATCCCAGTGGCCACTTGCGATATTGCAGCAAAATATTCCACTGTGGGCAAGAGCGATTGTGATGTCATCACAATGTAAAGTTTATGGGCCCAGAGGAAAACTAGAGGAAACTAGCAGGCAGGCCAGTGGTGGAAACTCCTCTGTGCATAAAATCAATGGGCCACATAACCTGGAAGCCAGAAAACTTTTTGGTGTATGCACTAGGCAAGCAATTCTTATTGGCTTTAATGGGTGCCATCATTGCATCTGGTATTTAGTTCTTCTAGGTAAATCTATGCTTTTTCCTGACTCTGTCTTTCCATGAAATTAATTTGAAATCTGACTGTTTTAACTCTTTTTACTGCTGGCAGCTGAGCTGGATAGTCGGAGCAGGGTTACTGGGCCGTTTAAAGGCAATATTAATAAACACGTGCACCAACTAAGAAAACATTAACAGTATGAATATACTGTGCAATTAACATTAGTGTGTCTACCATTATATAGTGTCAAGTTGTATTTCCACCGTCATGAAAAAAGAAGCATTTTCAACAACCTTTACCAACGAGGGTATGAGAGTCGATGTCATTTTATTTAAGCTGTCTCTTTTTGTTACCACATCAATTCTGAATTGTTAAGCTTGGTAATGTAAGCTATTTCATAAGGCTTCCTATAGTAGATATCTTGTTCTTTGTAGAGAATTTCCTTTTTTTGTTTAGACGTGGAAAGATTAAGGAGTTCACTCTTCAAAGATAAAATGTAGATGAAATAGTTTAACAACTTATTTTCAACTGAATGACCTTAGGGAATTATGTTAAAGAAAATAAAACATGTTTATAGGGTTAGTATTTGTAGATAGAGAGTTAGTATGTGTGTGTGTGTGTAGGTAGGTACATGTTTGGATGTGTTTGTGTGTTTGCTATGACCTCACCAAAGGGGTGGCTAGAGGCAGGGTTGTAATGAATAATTGACAAAAGAGCTTGACTTATTAAGGTAGAATTATGCTACTCAGAGTCGCCCTTAATTAGCAGACCCCCCCAGTTCACAAATTTACCCTCCATTAAGAGTTCACTGAACGACCTGAGCTCTGACCTCCACTAACACTCAGCAGTATTCACACTCAATGCATTCTCTGCTTCCATGTCCTGTTCTGTCAGTCTGCATCTTTTATTCATCTTCCTCCCTCTTTCATTTTGTTTTAAATTTCTCGAGTGAAAAACAATATGAATATTAGCTCTCACATCATAATGAAGCAGAAACACTATAACTCATTTTAATGGGATGCTAAATGTTGATTTCAGTCGGAAATTTCATGAATAACCGTAAGAATCTTTTTACTTTTAAATAAGCAATGTTGGTGGAACATTTTTTAGACTTAATGAACAACATTTGCAACAGCAGTTCATCAGTGAAAGTGACAGACTAATTTTTCTATCATTAAATAATAGTTCATGATGAATAATAGTGGCAGTGGAAGGAGAGGTTTGTGTACAGTATGAGTAGAAAAACAGATTCTATGCGAGATGGAAGTGAAAACAAAAAGGACAGAGCCTATGGCAGTATTGAACATTATGTAATGGTAAAAATATTGACAAACACATGCAGAGCCAATGATGACAGAATATAGGCTTGCTGCAGAGTTGAGACTAACCTGATGTTGTCAAGGTGTAGTGTTTTAAAAGCATGGACATTCTCCTTGAAAGACGATCGTTCATTTTGCATTATGTTTGCAATTTAAATGGGGGTCAAAGAGAATCCAGACACATCCTGTAAAGTTGCCAGAACTGATTCAAGGGAGATTTATGAATATTTTGCTAAATCAGATAACGCTGTGTTGGTGTTGTGCCTGGAACATTATAATTAATGTTCCTCCAGGACCATTGTGCATCTGACACTGACATTACATTTTTGTAATAAGTTTGAGACTATTTTCGCAAGCTAGTAACAAACTGTGTTTTACCTGCTGTTTGGTGCATAGTAAGTAGTGTGCAGTAGGCTTCATACTGAAAACGGCTGCCTGCTGAGGCCATGAGATGCTATGAGAACGGTCAGAGTGACCCAGAACAGTAAAGTCGGGCCCAGACAACAACAATGAGCTGAAACTCACTTTAAAGCATATGAGAAATGTAGATTTAGACGATGTTTCATGCTGTAATTTGAAACATTGTTTTTTATTTAAGAAAATAGAGTTATAGCCACTCACTGAAATTAAATACAACAATTTAAGGGACATGCTCCAATTAGTCAAAGCAGTTAGTGTACCACTGTTATAACATGAAAGGCCATTTTGTTTGTCTGTTCTGGGCTACTGTAGAAACATGGCGGTGCAACATGGCAAACTTTGTGTAAGTGGATCCATTTCCTCTGTAGATATATAAGGCTTGTTCTAGGACAACAGATACACAAACATTTAGGTGATTATACAATAATGAAAACATAATTATAAATATTGGATTCCTTTCCTGCCCCTAAATCCACCTGAATTCCACTCACTAGGCCTTTAACCAATCCTTCAATGCATACCCCTTGGCCGAATGATAAAGATGTAGATGTAGAAGATATACAAAGGTTTTACACATAGATTTCAAAGATCTCAAGACAAATGGTTTTACTTTTGTGGTCAGAGAAATCTGGGCTTTCTGTTGGATTTTGTATCAGTTCTTTGATGCTGGATTGCCCTCTGTATGTAATCAAACCGGTAAATACAGAAGTATCATAGAAATATCATGGTGAAGAAGCACTGATCTCGATGAGCAGGTCAACACCTTACATGGCAGCCCGTGTCATCAGTGCATGAATGTGTGTGTGAAGGAGTGAATGTGTCATGTGTTTTAAAGCACTGCGAATGGTCGGTAGGCCAGAACAATTTTCTACATAAACGCACGTCCATTTAGCTGTCGCAATTTTTGATGTGTACAGTTGGTTACATTTACTGTTGTCTGTCATGAGGTTAGTGGAAGAGGAACATTGGCCGTTTGAAAAGAACCACTCTCTGCTGTTTTTGCTCACCTGTCATTGCCACAGCTACCCGTTTTCTTTACTGCTGAGCAGTAGCAGACGCTGGTCTCACTTGCATGTTCACTATGATACTTTATTGTCAGGGTATAGATTAATTTGAAAAAGCTAAAACATCAATAATGTTGTGATATTACCTTAGCAAATATATGTAAGAAGATTTACAGTAGATGGTTGACGGCCAACATTAATCTTGGAACTTGTTTATTGCTTAAGATAGCAACACAAAGATAGACATTAATATCACATCTACATCTACAGTGATTCATAATAAGACAGTGTCTTCGACTCAAGTTAATTTTATTTATATAGCCTATATCATGAATCACAATTTGCCTTGAGGGGCTTTACAATCTCTAGAGCATACAACACCTTAGACCCCTGATTCGAATGGAAACTTCAACCAAAAAAAAGCTTGAACGGCAGGAAAATGAAGAAACTTGACTGAGGAGATATCCCCCTACCAGTACAGACAGAAACACAATAGATGTTGTGTGTACAGAATCAATTCACAGAAAATCATAGTATACACAATTATAATGACAGAAAAATGTAGAGGGGGAAATTGGAGAGGAGTAAGTGGGATTTGAGCCACACCACCTCCTCTCCAATATAAAGAGGAAGTGATGTGGAAAGAGGACAGACCACACAAACACTGAAAAGGACAAAACCATTCAACAGAGAGGAAAAACAAACAAACACACAGACTGAGAGAGAGATGTGACAACATGCAAACAAGGGACAGAAGGGGTGAGGCTAAATATCCTTGAGGACAAAGATCCGGATCAGTGACACGGTTTTTCATGGCACCAAATGGTGGTGATTCACCATCATTTGAAAAACAGTTCACAGGATACAAATTAAGCCTCATCAAAATGTGGCCCCATTACAGGGTAGTTGCATTGGTTTTCATGAACGCAGTTCACAGCCAGAGGCAGAATATTTCAGCCTTTTTTC
Organism: Spondyliosoma cantharus; assembly: GCA_900302685.1. Lineage (NCBI taxonomy): Eukaryota > Metazoa > Chordata > Actinopteri > Spariformes > Sparidae > Spondyliosoma > Spondyliosoma cantharus. The sequence continues at coordinate 20,535 of OMLP01033333.1, forward strand.
AGCCATTGTGGGTCAAAACCACTGGCTCTGTGTTTATTATTAATATGTATCACAACTTATTATTATTATTATTATTATTATTGTTATTATTATTATCATTATTATTATTATTATAGCTTGCTTCTGTAGAGGTTGATTCTTCTGGAGCTTTTAACCTGCATATATGACGATAATGATCGATAAAGCACTAGGGTCTGTGAAAAGGTAAGACGGGCTGGTGTCAGTGAAAGCGGCTGACCGGCTCAACAATGCGGCGGCCCACGTGGACTTGCTCCGCTTTGCCAGATTGCCAGTCCACCACTGCACCTGTTCAGATATCAGGACATCACCTGACACCGAAAGCTCTTCGGACCGGAGGAAATTTCTTCAAGGAAAATCAAAGTTTATTTTCTTCCTTTGCTTCCATTCTGGCAGGTGGACAGTCGGGCACAACAACTGCGGTCATTGCATGTTAGAAAACTGTGAAGACATGGAATGATTGATGATTTTGCTGACATCGACCATTTTAAGTGGTGGTAGCATGGAAATCGGTTGTGGAGGTTGCCTCCAAAATTAATATGTTGTTAAAAACCCTGAACGAGTGGGAACAAGAATTAATTGATTAAAGATTTTATTAATAGCAATGCCATTATCGATCCTGCTTATTGATCAGATTCGTGACGATTCTCGTATTGAGAAGACAGAGGTATTCTGCGTCACTGAAGAGCATAATTGTACAGGTTCTTTTGTCATTTTGGTATCCTGAGTCAAAAAAAAAAAAATATGCTGTGTGGTTCAAATGTTATTAAAGCAAAGGATATTTACCCTCAATGGATGTGCTACTCAGTTGGGAAGCAGTGGCACTTGTGCGTAGTTAGGGCCGTATTAAGAAGTTTAAAAATATTGCTGGTGTCTTGAACCTTACTTGAAATGTATCATCATTTAACAGACATCATCTTTACATCATCTTTCTTTCTCTCCGCCATAACTTCTTGTCCCAAGTTTCCAGCAGTGTAGACATGAATTGAACAGTCAGAAAGAAGTGCTGAGATCGATGAAAGGAATTGATAAGCTCTAAAGTATATGATGGAACGGATTTCGAATTTGGAGGGAGTTTTCAAATGGAGCCGGCTCCTGATTCCCAACCTTATCAAGGACTGTATGAGGCACTGACAACCAGTAGGGAGGGAAATCCCAGGGTGGTTGAATGTCCAGCACAGAGAAGCCTTAGTGCAAGTGAGGAAAATGAGGAAAATGAGGAAACGGTCCATTCTTTTATCTGTTGCCTTATTGTTGAGCTTTAATTTATAATGAAAAACACAACACCGTTTGTCATGCAGTTGTAGGTGAAGTGCCAGTATTGAATATGTTGCCCTTGGAGGGAACAAGAACATGTCAATCCACTGATCCTGCCAGTCCTTCCGTGAGAATGGAGAGCCAGAATAAGGTGGCTTTCATAAAGAGGTGGGTCAGTTGTGTATGTTGAAGTGTGTGCTTGTCGCCACTGTCTCAGGGTATCCTGCTTAGAGACACAGAATGACTTCATGTCAAGAGGCAGTCCCTTGCTTAAAATGGAGGAGGTGGACCCCATCTGGAGTCCAGTTGGGGGAAGTTGTAGATCTGTTGTATGCTGCAGTTCTCGTAAAGCCTGAGGACTAGACACCCGTGGGGGTTGATGCAGTCACGATGCTGCCTTACGCTTTTCTTATTGTCTGTCACATCTGTTCTTCACTGAAAAGAGATAGATTCGGGAAGCTGGGGATCACTTTGGTGCATCTGCTATGATTTAAAAGTAGCAGTGCATATCAAATTGAAAAAAATCAGCATTGTGAACAAATGCCAGTATAATCACTTTGATAGAAAATCTTATTGATTAATGATGTCAGATGTGGTGACATTCCTGAAATCTCATGATGTGCTGGCCCAGTGATTTATTATATTTATTTACATTATAAGTAATACAAATTCCTCGTCTGTGTAAAAACCTACCTGGCAATAAATCTCATTCTGATTCTGATTCTGATACATATTATATAAGCTGAATAAAGCGTCCAAGAGTGCGTTGTTAATGAAAGGGATTCCTGTCCTTGATTCATAATGCTACATTGTATTTTGCCTTCTAACGCTGTGGAGGTTACTGGGGAAACCTTTATGAGTAGTAATAACTGACCGTTTGGTGGCACTTTCAAGGCTTTAGAAACATTAGCTAAGTGGGGTAAGCAATAATGATAATGTTAGTATTATTCACCCAATAAAGTCGCAAACATAGATCTTCATGAATGATAATAGGCTATACCAATTGCTCTAAGAGAGGGGATTAGTGTTATGTTACCCTAGAAAATAAGGTAGATTAGATTTCATGAAATGGGAGTTTAGAGGTACGGGTAGTCATCCTGCTTTTCTTTTTCGTTTGCAGAGACATTGTTCAGTGAAATATAGTGGTCTACACTACATCTTTGTTCTCTTAAAGATATAAAAAAAAAAAAAAAAAAAAGAAATTTGATTGGGATGGCTGCATGCACTGTGACAGGCTGTGACAAAGCTAGTTTTGCTGCCAGCCTAAATAAGGTTTGCCTCAGTTTCCTCGTTTATTGATTGGTGCTTTTATCGGCTTCCATCGTCTGTCTGGGGTTTCTGTCAAATTGCACAGCTGCAATATCACACTCAGTGTGTCACTTCAGCTTTCACAGTTTACAGTTAGACAAGTAAAAACCAATTTCACTTACATTTCTCTTTGGAAAACATGTTCAAATCACAAAAGATAGAAAATCCCCCAAATTGTGCCTTAGCCAGAATCTAAATGGGATTTTTATTATTTAGCAAAAGCAATGATGTGCAGTGTCATTCTACATTAAGTGTTTCTTCATCTTTTTACTGCCATATGAATCCAATGCAGTTCATTTTGATTCACAAATTCTGTTAGTGGGTGGGACGAGAAGACAAGAACATATGATAAAAAATCAGCAATGATTGATATGCAAAACTAGTTGCCTGTTTATTTTTTCATGATTCATTTTCATGATTAATTATGGTTTTAATTACTGCCAGAATATTCCCCTCTCAGTATTGCTTGTCAGTAAATACATATTCTTCCAACTCTGTTGCAAAACCATTGGAAGTCATACCCATAACCGCTGTCATATATGCTTTGAATCTTCCCATTATTTTAAAATTTGCTTCCACTGATCCCATCCTCCGGTATATAGAGGAGGCATGTCTATCATGTTTCTACACAGTGGCCCCAACAAACTCCAGGGTGTTTTGAGGAGATTAACTACAGATTGAGCTTTGCTTGCTTGAAGCTAACAGAAGTATGTCTTGTTGTGTTAGAGCGCAACAGAGCTCATGCTCATGTAGTTGCACATTCTGCAGTGGTGTGTCTGAATGTATATGCATTTCTCAGTATGAGGTTTAGTGTGTATTTGTTGCATTTCCACCCCTGTCACTCATTCTCCCGTGGTGGAATAAAAGCACAAAAGGCTCCATCCGAGACCAGTGTGTCAGATCCCTAGTCTCCATCACTGTAGAGAAAAGCAGAACGAGCTCACAAGTCTCCACAGCAAACAGAATAATTAATTTTCTATCAAAGGAGATCACGCCATCAAGGGTTAAGAGAGGCGAGCTCCGGAGGGAGCATGTGTTAATGTCGTTTACGACTTTACAAATTATGCATTATAGGCAGGAGCAGAATGGAGACTCGAAACATAATTGCATTGATTCCTCACTGATGGCTACAAATAATGACATTTCTCTTGATCCAGGGGAAGAACAGGATGGGTTGTAAGGCCCAAGGGCATGCACGAAGGCTCTTACATGCGCTTAGACTCTAGCTCATGATGCCTTTTTAAAAACATTATATCACACAGGCGCGTACACACATACACGCACCAAAAACATTTGCCTACATACACATTCAGGTCATCATCTTCTCCCATCTACCCCAGATGCAGACGAAACCCACACTGGCACCCGTGCAGAACACAGACACACAAATCTACACGCACAGACTTATTGCTTCATCTCCTCCCTAGCTCTTAGTTTCCCCTGGAGGGTTCAGTTTAGATGAAATGTCAGTTTTAATGGAAATGGCAATGGAATAACAAAAAGCATGTTTTCATGTATTGCATTCCAGTGAAGAAGAAAAGGGTGTTTCTGCTGGATGGCACAACTTGGGCATTCACTAGTGGCTCGTATGGTATGTGATGTTAAATTCTGCCCAAAGCAAAGGACTCTGCTTTTATAGCTGTCATTTCAGAGCAGAGAGTGAAGTTAGACTGTTTGTCTGAGGTGCACTACATTATGTAGAAATGGAGAGAGAGGTTTAAGTGTCACATGAATACACCAAAGTGTTGGCTTTGGGAGATGAATCCACCTGTACAGGCCATCCTGTTCACTTGTCAGCCATTGTCCCATATCTTTTCTTGCATTGGTGGCAAGGAACACTACAGTGGTGCTTGGAAGTAAAAGATCAAGAATAGAGAGGATGTCACTGGACAGGTGTGTCAGTCTTCATAGATTCTATTGAGCAGAGACACAGATGCTCATCGCTCACCCCTTTTAAACATGATAAGGGTATACCCGTTATCGGCGCTCTCTTTGGACGACTGCTGTATCTCTGCATCTTCAGAAACACATTTCTCTTTGAGAGAGCATATCTCAGGGGCTGAACATTATCGTTTCATCACTCATCATCACGGCTTCAAAAGCCCCATCACATGTTGAGGACATAAGGGGATGCACTCATGCCACCAGTTGGCTTTCAACATGTTCACTCTCAAAAGGCCTCTACTACAACTAAAATGTCTGATTTCTTGTCATTGTTCCCCAATAGTTCCATTTCCTTCTATGCTCAAGCGTTTCTTTCAACCGTCCTCCTCCCTTGGTTTCATCATTTTCATGACCCAAAGCAGCTATTGTGCATCACTTTAAGTGGCATTCGTATGTGTGTGTGCACATTTCTGACTGGGTAACACCAACTTGCCTTTCTGGTTCTGCTCCATTAACTCCCTTTTCTAGTCTTTAGCTTTGTTTGGATTGGTGTCATGCCCCTAATCCCCACACTGCACATGAAAATGGACCCCCTTGTCCTCCACACCAATTCCCCTCTGCTCTGCTATGCATTGCTCTTTTCTTCTGGTCCTTTTAGCCCCACTTGTCCCAGTCAGTCACTTTCTTTTTTTTTGCCACCTGTTTAGATGATCATATTTTTTTTACTTACTTAGTGTTAATATAACTCCACCTTTTTTTAATTGGCTATCATATTTTTTTATATATATTTGCCTTATATATTGTGGCCAATACAAGTGTCGAAAAAAG
>OMLP01033335.1:4325-21135 GCA_900302685.1 Spondyliosoma cantharus
AATGGATCCCTGTACTGTTGCAGTGAATGTAATGCTGTAATAAACCCCTTTAGGGCACTTTGATCCTTGTTGTTAGCTGACACTGAGAGGAGCCCTGTTGTTTTTTTTTTGCAGTGATCAAGTCTTCAGGATAACTCCGAGCAATGACGAGGAGGTCCAAGTGCTCAAGAATATTCTGGGACATATGAAGGTTGGCTCGTATTGTTTCATATTTCTTTCTGTTTTTATTGTTGTCGAAGCGTTTTTTACTTCTCCGACTGATATATTCAAATTAAAATATCTGTTATTATTCTGCCTACACCAGCCCATACTTCCCTAGTGGTCTGTCTGTGACACTTGAGCAGACAGAGTGAAGCGTGATGCCGGTGGTAAAGAGGGGGTGATGTGACAGTAGGCTGGGGACAGCGATAGGCAGATCAGAGCAGCCGAGTGCGGTCATCTGTCACAGTCGGGACATATTCCCCCGTCTGAGAGACCGAGATACAGTTGATAGGATGCTCTTGTGTTCATTTCAGTGGGAAACCCCCGAGAGAAGAATGGGAGGAAAATACAAAACATTTCTCCATAATGATGCTGAGTGTTTGGAAATTATTTGAACATGTGTTTCAAAGATATCTAAATTAGCGGGGGAACCCTGGAGGACACGAAAGCCTTGCCTCTTTTTCCCAAACACATTTGGGAGTGATTACCGATCAGCCTCAGGAGCGTGGATGACCTTCCTCTGCACATTGTTTTGGTTTGCAAATACATAGCGAGGATTGTTTGTAAAGCATAAAAAGCATGACGCAATTATAGACTTGCTCTGCAAATAGTCAAGGACCCACTTTGAATAATTGATTGAACATTTGATTCATTTAAAAAAACAGCTCTGCCAGGTTTATCATTCCTCTGCAGATGAATGGTGCATTTAGAGTGTTTATGAAATACCAGAGCATATTTGTGAATATTAGTTTGTTTGCCAGCGAACATTTTTCATTAATAACCAGTCCTGGTCTGGTGTATCTGACTTTCGATAAAAATTGATCTCGATGAGCAAATGATTCAGAGATTTTATTGGTAAATCACTTCAATAATACAGATGTAATAATGAATATATTCTGACATATTGCATCAGCTACTCTGTTATAGTGCAGTCAGTGTTGTGAAAGTATAGATATTGTGTTGATATATTACTTTGGTAAAAGTAAAAGGCACCCACATGAATAATACTTGAGTAAAAGTCTTAAAGTATCGAACTTTAAGTTGAACCTAAGTATTAAAAAAGACATTCTCTGTCAATAAATGTATGAGTAAAAGTACATTATACATATATTTACAAGTATATACTGTCTAGTGTGGGTTGAACGATTACTGGGTCAGATATTCAGTATTTTTCTGATTATTGAAATATATATATTTTTTATATATGATTGCAGACAAAATAAATTGATTTGAAACTAGATACATTGGCTCTGATGCAGACTGCATTCTGCAAAGTAACTAGTAACTAAAGCTATATGTATATGTATATGTATATGTAGTGAATGAAAAAGTACAATATTTGCCTCCAAAACGTAGTGCAGAGGAAGTCTTAAGTAGCAGAAAATGGAAACGTGCACGTGTACTTCAACTTACAAATTCCAAAGCTGAGTTCATTATTTTTAGATTTTTGATTTAAAATGTGCTGAATAGATAAAGAATTTGGGATTTCTTCAGAACTGCAAACACGGCATTTCGAGGAAGGTTTTGAGGCAAAAAATGTAGATCTTGTGTTTAAAAATGAAAAGGAAATGCTTTTTGACTGCTAGAATAATCTCAACACAAAGCCTGCTTACAAGCATTTGCAGAGATTTCATTTTGCAATCTCACAGTTTATTTGTTGTTTTTTTATTAGCATCTCACACTATTTGTCCATTCTCTTTCCAAGAAAGTTTCCTGTTTCTAATTAGCTGTTTCAAAGCTTGTTTTAGTTCAATTTAAGTTAGATTTATGGAGTTTATATGAATGTGTTTATGTTCAGAGCAAAAGGCCACATGATTGTAGAGTTAAATATATAAAAGAAATATGAAAAATCCAATGAAAATATTTTCGAGACTTTTTTCGGAGGGTTGTGGAGATTTCAGTGTCAGAATTTCTCCAGCCATGTGGCAGTGTGGCCTTTTATGACTCCAGTCTGTTTGGGTTGTGTTTGTGCAGCCAGATACCTCATCTGCATACATGAAATCTGTTTAGGTTCAGGTCAGCCTGTCATTTAGTCGTCCAGAACCAATACAGCAGAGAAAGAACAGAGGAGGGCAAAAGAGGGTTCAGTAAATGTTTGTGATTTGCGGTCAGGGAGAACAGAACACAGCCAGGCCGCTGGTCAGGACCTAGCCGGAGTTTTATGTATGTAAGGGCAGCGGACACGGTGCTCCAAGGCCAGCTGAGGCAGTGGCACTGTACTGTTTGGACAGCTGTGGACTTAGCTGTGTTTTCAGTGGCTTAGCCACAGTACCATGCCTCCAGTGCCAGAGTCAAACCTTTCAGCCCCAGGCGAGGCGTGAGGTCAAATAATAAACAACCGCTGTGCACTACAGAATGCAGAATCAAGAATCAGATCCATCAACAACAAAATTACATGTTTCTCCTAGTCATGATGCAGGATTTTTACATGTCATTTGGCTTTGCTCGATGGCTGACAACATTTAAGTTATACTGACAAAACATTTCACTTTTGTTGTTCCAAACACCTGGCGATGTGCGTGTCATTTCCAATACAAATCCTCTGGTAGATGAAGTGCTCTGCATTTTCAGAAGCAGCAACAGTTTAGGATAAACTGAAGAAGGGGTTGACTGATACCGATATTTAGGACCGATATTCATTTGCAGGAAAAAATCATTTTTGTGTCAAAATTTCAAGCAACCAGTCATGAAATAAAACTTAAATACAGTTTACTCAAGTGATGTACCTCAGTACAATTGTAACATACTTTACTTGAGTATTTCCATTTCATACTGCTTTGCACTTCTTCTCCAGCACATTTATATTTGATCAATTTAGTTACTAGTTACTGTGCAGATTCAGATAATTCATTGTTTATAGGCTGTTAATTGTGTAGTGGTACCAATCAGATGGTGTTGTGAATGGGACCTTGTGTGACAGGATGTTGCATCACAATCAAATTACAGCCACGTTTATTTTATCGGCAATCTGACAGAAAAAGCAAATACAGATAATAAGTAAACGCTCAATATCGGCAGGGGCAGATAATCGTTGGACCCCCAGTTCTTAATATTTATATGTTCTCGATTGAACATCAGTATCTCTTTTGACCCTGTTCGTAAACAACGAACACGAAAGCTTTTAAAACCTCTCAAATAATCTGTTAAAGATGAATAACATATATTGTAAAAAAGGATTCTGACTGGTTAAATGTCATATATGTAATGTAACAAAAACATTTTTTTTAAAAACATTTGGAATTGTTTATTATTATTCAAGCAGCAACAAGCTCAAGAAAGGACTAAATGTAGCGAAGATTCTGGGATGTCACTGAAACATTTCAGTATGTTGAAATGTTAGAAATAGCTGATGTTTCTTTATCACTGCCATTATTAGTGAATTTCAGTGCAGCCATTTAAGGTACTACTGATAAGAGAAACCAAAGAAGACAGAGAAGAAACACGGAGGTCCAACAGGCGACAAATAATGTGGAAAAATAACGATGACCTCAAGCAGCAAATGTCCATCAGCAAAGACCTTCAAGTCAAACTGGACAAAATGAGGGCACAGAAAGACGATCTGAGATCACAACTCAGAACTCTCTCTGAGACGCTGTGGACCACTCAAGCTGACCTTGAGCAGCAGACCTCCGAGAGCAAGGCCAAACAGCTTGAGCAAGATCTTGTGTTTGAGAAGGCTCAAGCTCAGAAGCTGCAAAAGAAACTGCGTATGATGGAGGAAGCTCTTCTTAAATAAAAAGAAGAAGCTAAGATGGCTCTGGAAAGATCCCAGGCTTCCCATCAGAGATCCTCCCTGCTGCAGGATACGGAGAAGTCAAACGCTCTTTACGTGGCTCAGCTGGACCGCCAGAAATTCGAGAACATCTCCCTCGTGGCATCTCTGAAACAGGCTGTTAAACAGTGGCTCTGGAAAGATCCACAATCAGGAACAGGAACAGGAACATGCATTTGTACTGTTAACTTGTGAGGATCAGTCAGATGGAAAAAGTCCCAAACAGCGTTATCACATACCATCTTTATGTCATTAAAAATGAAAAAAGCATTCAATAAAGCAAAATAAAAGGCATAATGTCATGTTTGTCAGTCAGTCAGTTGTTGTTGTTGCAGATAATACCTTTACTTTAGAAAGGTTTGAAGCAACAGTAATGGTAATTAACACAAGCCATGAAAGCCACTGTGATCGATCAGGGTCTGACCTGCAGAAACGATTTGCCTTTCAGGTAACACAAGCTTAAACCCAACTTTACTTCACCTGTTCGACTGACAGGTGAACTCTGAGTAGCCTAGAAAAGAAACACAAGAGCTCACGAATGCACCCAGTAAAGCAAATACTTCACCAAAGTGAATGAAGTGAATGAAGTGAAGCATTGTTCGGATAAGATATTTGGATTTTCACAGAAGGTTAATAATTACTTTTGTGCATTGTCACTACTTCAGCTCCTGGAGAACATTTTCATGACCGTACCTGAAATGAAACATAAGATATTACATTGTTAACTTGTTATACTTGTAGATGTCGTCAGTGCCCATAAGGGCTCCTGTTCTACCTGGATCCCACTCTAGGGCTGCAACTTACTTTATCAATAAATCCTTTGGTCTGTAAAATACTGAGAAGTGTCAGTGCCGATTTCCTAAAAAAACTGAGCCGATACCTTTTAATTTCTAATCACCGTCTCTGTCAATCAACTGATTGTTTGATCAGATAATTATTCCAGAGGATGAGCTGAAATGAACGGAAATCTCCACAGGCCCCATGTTGCTGGAGGGGAGCAGTGACACAGTATTTTTGACTCTGTCTCTTTCTTGGATCACAGAGGTTTCATTTAAGATATTCCAGACATTAAATCTGTGAAACAGATGTACTGGTATCTTCGTTAAATCACCACTGCCGCTGTCATTGCGTCCTATGATTTATTTCACCATTGTCTATGATGACATCATTTGAGCAGTCTCTCTCGCTGTTGGGGGTTAGACAGACCGTTCTTTGTCTTGATGAAATACTTCACAACAATTAAACTGAGTTATACATGTTACATTTTTGAGCAGGCTGGATTTCCTCTTTAATCAATTCATCCTCACGTCTTGCTTAATGCACGACAGATGATCCTACACTGTAAATACTTTGAAAAAAATCAAAGAAACCGATTACCTTAAAATGACCACCTAAAGTAAACTAATGATTTTGTACACTTTAAATGTAAGACTCTAGTTTACGTGGTAATTCTAAGGTAATCACTGACTTTTTTTAAAGGAGTTAAAGTAAAAGTCAACTTAAGAAATGTAAAGTGTATTTGCTCTCTTCCCAAGAGTCTGACAAGTACAAGTACACTGTACAAGTAAAATTGACTTTATTAAAAAAGTCAAGGCAATGACTGAAAACCTCAGAATTACTGAGTGAAGCAGAAAAATAAATTTAATGAGCTAAGAAGTTTTAACAACTTAAAATTATTAGTCTGCTTTACTTGGTAAGTAAAGTCACTTCGTCAGACTAAACAGATTCATTTGATTCAGTTTTGGATAAAATAGACAAAAAGAGACACAAGATATTTGATAAAAAAAAATCTGCTTCGATAGCATTGGATTCTTTGACATTTTGAGAGAATACACTTTAAAATCTGACTGCTTATAACCAATTACCTCAAGATGATTAAGTAAAGTACACTAACAATTTTAGGTTGTTCAAATTTAATAGTCTGTTGATCTTTACTTGGTGATTCTGAGGTCACCTGTTTCCTGACTTCTTTAACGTAAAGTCAACATTTAAAATGTACAGTGTGCAGCCGTTTATCTCTCTTCCTGAGAGTTCGATAAGTATAAACTCTGGAGACAGCGACAAGCTTACCGGCTGTCTCGAGGACTGGAAACTTCTTGGGGTCTCCACTACTACAGAGCCAAGAAATAAATATAATCACCCACAACTTGTTCTTTTTGCACAGATTAAACAAACTAGTGTTACGTAGCAAGCTTCAGAGGTGTTAGTAGGTGAACTTTGTTACTTTGGGACAGAGGCAGGCTGTTTCCACCTGTTTCCAGTTATGCTGAGCTAAGCTAAATGTGTAGCCACTGGCTACAGATGCACATTTACTCTGTATTGGAGTGATATCGATATTCTCATCAGACTCTCAAGACAGTGACCTATTTAGGCCACAGAAAATACTCACTAACAACTGTGTTTATCTTTGGGGGACATGTTTTCTTTTACTTGACTGTTTATAAGTCAAGTTACAGCTTCACCTCATCTGCCTTAAGGAAAGCTTTTATAGCTCTTATAACTTTTCCTTTCTTGTCCTGCCCACGCCAGTCTTACATCAACCAAAACAACCCGAATTCAATTTATAGACGCCCTGTACACACAGACACACACACAAAATAGAAAAAAAACATATTAAAAAAATCAGGAGACAGAAGATTTATAAAGCAGACAAAGAATGCATCTTTCAGGCTCATAAATCCAGCTATAAAGTTTTAAAATGAGAGGAGTGTTCGTGCTGAGCTGCGTTATCTGATCAGGGATATTTATTTAAGTGCCTCTCTGGCGTATGTGTTTTTGGATTTGTTTGGCTAACAGAGGAGCGGCGCAGAAAACATTTGCGGTGCCTAACCATTTGGAAACGCCATAAAAGCGCAGCGCGGGTTTATACTAGAGGGCACCAAGCATTCCTGCCCGGGATTTTTTCTACCCCTCTGGCTCTAAACAAAGTTAAATTAATCTGGTATGCATTCTGTAAACCATTAAACCAATTGACACATTAACAAGCATGTGTGCCAGCCTGCCTGTCTGTGCCCCAATGATATAGATGGAGCAAATGAAAGCCAGGTGAGGACGCTCCCTCGCGCCTGCAAAACATAGAAACACTCGAGGATTCTCTCTGCAGCGACTACTGTGCACATCATCTGTAGATTGGTGCTCTCCAGACTTTCTCCTTCTTTGAGTTTCTCTCCGTCTCTCTGTTATTTTATCAGTTACCCACATGGTGTCTGTGTTTATATAGCCGGCTAGCACGGCCAATGGGCGTCCATCTCAGCTAAAGCTAACACAACCAGCTATCAGGGGCTTGATAACCGGCGCTGAAGGGCATGGATTCTTGTTGCTAATATGAGGTCAAACAGTAGAGAGGGAAGCGGAGGGAGAGTCGCTCGCGGCAGGTCGTTGATGGGACACGGCAGAGTGTGTTTTTGCCCCATTAACTCTGTACAGTCATCAGCATTCCGATTCCTGACTCAGTCCATCGCTTGAAGGTAGAGACACCGGAGGAATGTTAAACTGTCCTGGTCATACCAAAAACAGTTTGGTCATGATCACCAAATGTCTGGGGCTGTTTTAAACAGGAAACAGTTGTTTTTCTGAAGTTTAGTTTAGTCGACAATATGAAAAGGCCAGACATAAGGAGATTATCTACATCTACGATGCAGATGTAGGTGATGAGAAAGTCCAAAACAAAAGTAAAGCCAATGCAGACCTTGTTAAGTGGATCTGGTATCAGTAAATCATAAGCGATCCACACTCGATACCATCATTAGTAGGGTTGCAACAGTGGGAGGTTGTCACGGCACGATAACTGTCTCGGAAAACACCACTGTTATTACATCATGGTACACAGTATTATACAGTGACTATTATTAGTACTGTATTATCTATTACAGTGACTGCTATAGGAATCAAAACAGGGGAAGCAGAGGTAGAATTCAATATTTTTAATAACACAAACACGGAAGAATTCGATACTGTACATATGCATATTCACAAAAACATCAATTTTCATACCGATGCAACCCCTAGTCATTATAAAATTCAATGTTACTGGAATCAGTTGCATTCATTAAGTCACAACAGACCACCAACTTAGTTTGTGGTGCCACAGTAATCACTTATGTTAACCCACAAGAAAAAATATTAAAACTAGAACGGCACTCATTAGAGCATATACCTCCTCTAAGGCCCAGCAGTCCCCTTTGATTCTACCAGTGTAGTCTAATATCAAATAAAGCATAGTTCAATCTGCTAGATCCAAAAATTGTATTTTGGTCCACTCACAGATACCAGCCACCTAAATGCGCCTGATGTTTCAGGTAGAAAAAGGAAAAAGGATCAATATTGGATAGCTAATGGGTTTGCATGTGTTTTTTGAAGCAATTTGAGGAAGTATTTTATATTTATTTCTGCTTCAGTCATTAACAGGTTAGTCAGATGTTTTTTTAATGTTTTTTTTTAATGAATACAGGTGATACACCTAATCTAATGTGTTTGTCCTTTTCCTTGTAGGTTGACCTCTGGCAGCCCAACACTGCCTCTCTAATCTGTAAAAATGCCACTGTGGACGTCCACGTGAAACGCAACGACACGCGAGGTTTACATGCCCGCTTAAAGCAGCAGCATATTGATTATGGGTAAGACTGCAGTGACCACCAGCCGTAACTTCATGGACGCACCACAGTTCGCATGCACGCTGTCTCGCACATCTTGTAATCTTGTTAGAAGAGCCCCAACACCCCGAGACACATCTGTTATTCAAAGGCCGTTGTAATAACACAGCTTTCTCCAGCCCGAGTATATGATTTGCACATGCAGAGTCTGCCTTAGTTTGCATGCAAAGGACCTTCCCTCAGAGCCTGGACGCACACAAACACACACCCGGTACATCAGAGCTCCTCTTCCCAGTCTGCTCGCAAAAGCAGCCCTTTCATCTCTCTGCCCCATCCCGCCTCAAAATTAACGTTGAAATGATGGAGGTTTATCAAAGCAGCCGCAGCCAGAAAGGATTTCCATTGTCATCACCGTCCTGAGGGAGGAATCGCAGATCTGAGGATGAGGGTTTTTTTTCTGCTCTGTGTTGATTGACCGAGAGAATGATTTAAACGTCTGGGGACAGTCGCCTGTAGGTGGTTTGGGTGTCAAAGATCTCATTTTATTTTCAAGTGTTATCGAGGAAGTTATGTTTAGAGATGGACCTCATGAGGAAGTGTACTTCTGGCTGCCCACATAAGCTGCTAGAAAGTCAGTTCACATCCTCCTGTTTTAGGTTGGAGTGGGAAGTGAAGGAGTGAGGAGGCATCGGTTCTGATCAGACCCGAGAGCAGTCTATGAATAGATAGTGACATTGATAATCATCGTTTTGGTTAAACACGTTTCAGCAGTGGTAAAATTAGTATGAACAGGGTGAGTGCTGGTGTAGAAAACCGGTTTGGATGCTGGAAAACGAGCAGATGAGTGAGCGCGGTTGCGTAATTGGAGTTAGGAATGAGTCAACAATAAATCCAGAACCCCTGATCCACCACTTCATAGCAGCCCTCAACACCCATCAGCTATATTATGTACTTCACACACTGTAACAAATGATTTAATGGGAATATCTGCAAATAGTATGTTTTCCGAGGCACAAACCTGTCGCTTGTCAAAAGGAAATTTTGCGTACACACTCAGAGACCACAAGAGAACCACAAGAGATGAAACGCTAGTAGAAATTTAGTTACAACTGCATCACAGGCCCAATCTGCAGTCTTTTTACATGCAGTTTACAGGTTTTACGATAGCTAGTAGGAGCTGCACTCCAATCAACTATATTTGGTTTATAAATTGTAGCTAGAGTGAAGACTTTGTTGATGACCAGTAATTAGTGATTGGTTATCTATAAGAAGAGTAACAACATTTAGGTCGCCATGTTGGTAAAACACACTTGTAACGTGACCAAAGTTTCACACGTGTGTCTCTCTGTTCCAAGATTGAAAACGCAAATTAGTCGCGAGAAGTTGTGATAACCATTAATGTATTGTAAACTTATAGTCAATTAAATATTAGTTGGTAGTTATTTAACTGTTAACAAAGAATGAATATGCTTTAGCAAAGCAGTTACTAAGCAATCGTTTATTGTAAGTTGCCACTGATGTTAAAATACTTTGTAAATGGTTAATAAATACTGAGTAGTTCATCTATAAACGTTGTTTTGATGGCCATTATAAAGTTGCAACTGATTTTTATATACCTTTACATTGCTTAATAAATGGTTTGTAAAGCATTTCATTGTTTTTTTTAACAGTGAAATAAGCATTTACTAAAGTTTAATCAACTAGAAATGTACAATTTGTTAATTATGGTTAGCCTGAGCTACAAAGCAGTATCAGATTTATTGACCAATAAAAACACAGGATTTACGACTCTGTTTTTGAAAAAGGGGGTAACAATATATGTACAAAAGCAGAAATAATGAAAAGTATCCTAGTATTTAAAGTATAAGTATAAAGTATTCTTGAGTGAAAACATGCTCTGACTGTACTCATCTGTTTCAGCCTTACTGCTGAGGTTGTTACAATAGTTGGCTATTATCTCCATTATGTGTCTGCCTGACTTTCTCTCCTCCATCCACAGCGTGTTTATCACCAATCTACAGAAGGAAATTGAAAAGCAGACGGGATATCGCTCGTCTCGCAAGCGGAGGTCAGAGTCTCAGTATGACTACGAGGTTTACCACTCTCTGGAAGAGGTAGATGTGAAGCCCACCATCTACCCGTCCGCCCGTCTCTCACTCTCCTCACTGCTCTCTAATCTGATGCACGCACAGAGTAAACAAACACGCTTCTCTGAGGCGCTCTCAAACTCCCAATTACTCCATTCCACAGGCCTCTCTCCCACCGCCCCGCGCTCTCTCTCACACACAGAGACGACACTTCACAGCTTTAGAGTGTTTATTTTCCCAAACTCGGATCAGGCTCCTGCTTCATGAATCTGCCAGGCCCTATGAGGCAGCATAAATTCAACACACACAAATCTTTAGTACTGTGAGCTTTGATCCCTTCCTTCGCTAAAAAAAAAAACCACACACTAAATATGCACGCATATGTGTGCCTGTACAGTACATGCATAAATATATATTTTCGCTCAAGCTTTGAAATGACTTTCAATGGCCTAAAAAAGAAAAAATCACATTAACTCAATCATTATCTTTTTCCCTGTTTACTCTAGAAAAAGTCCTTGAATAACATTTTCTCTTCTACATTATTTTCCCTTCTTAAGATCCAGAGCTGGATGTTTGAGATGAACAGAACTCAGTCTCACCTGGTCGACATGTTCTCCATCGGGAAGTCGTACGAGGGGAGGCCGCTTTACGTGCTTCAGGTAGGAGAGAAAGCACGAGACACACACGCCAAAAGTGACACGCAGGATGCAGCAACGCTCGAAATATTCTGCTCGTCTCCTGTCAGATAGGAAAGAGAAGTCGCCATCAGAAGAAAGCCGTGTGGATCGACTGTGGCGTCCACGCCAGAGAGTGGATAGGACCTGCCTTCTGCCAGTGGTTTGTCAAAGAGGTAGTGTTGTTATTGTGTTGTGTGATATCAAGCCACTGTTTGATCTTAATGTTTCCATAGCAGTCTGTAATGATTGCTCTCTGGTGTTTCCAACAAAATGAACATCTGTTCACTTGTCATGTGCAGTTACGCAAAGAACACCCTTTATCGTTCAGATGTTGAGCATAACCCAGATGTTTACACAAGTTCCATCATGCCCTTAAAGTCGTGGTTGGAGGACCAGAGCCCGACATTAACTGCAACAACCTTTAATGGCATATTTTTTTTTTTACTACTGAGATGCCAGATGAGTGGGATTTGCAACACAGTGAGCGCGAGAACGTAAAGATAATTAAAGGAAAGTCTAGAATATCGAGAGTCACAGCCTGTTTTTAAGGAATTCTTGCATGATAAACGTCAGCTGACAGGTAATATGGAAATCTTCAAACATTTCAAACCAAATTAACTGATGTTGAGAAAACAACTGCTTCAACATGTGTCACTGTAAAGTAGCACATGTACATTTTAAATGTATTTTAATGTCTCTGGTTTACTGGAGCGGAACATTTATTAAGCAATGATTAGTTTTCCCCTCCAGTCATTCTGTGTGCACACTTCTTGAAATGACCTCTAATGTGAGACAAACTAAAATGTTAATTCCCTGTAGAAGATCACACTGATTAAAGAAATTGTTAGGGAATTCTTTAGAGCTGCAATGATCAATTGATAAGTTTCCTGATATTAAATGAATTGCCAACTATTTTGATAAACAATTAATTGGTTTGCATGATTTTTGTAAGTGAAAGAAAAGACAAATCTCTTTGATTCAAGCTTCTTAAATGTGAACATTTTCTGCTTTCTTTACTACTCTATGGCAGTGAACTCAACATCTTTGGGTTGTGGGCAAAAATAGATATTTTAGGAAGTCATCTCGGGGTTACATTTTTTTCCACAATTTTCTGATATTTTATAGACCATCAACTAACAGGTTAATCAAGAAAATAATCAACAGATTTATTGACAGTGAAAATAACCATCAGTTTCAGCTTTAAGATTCTTTAAAGAATGAAACAGAAGCGTCAGAAAGTGAGTGAGTAAGAGAAATATCAGCAAGAAACGGAAAGAGAATGCCATCAAAATCTCAGAAGAAGTAAGAATCTCAAGGGAAGACGTTTAGACGTATTGTAATGCAGTAACTCAGGTTGGCCACTGGAGGTCAGGGTGCCATCTGTGTATAAAGCTTAAAGGATATTAACCTTGAGTCTAAGCAGTATTAACCCATTGCCCATATCTCCTCACTGCAATCCCCGTCTGTAGTCAGAGTATTAACCTACTGTAGCTGTGTTAACTGTGACAGTAATCATGCAAAAGGTAACAAAATAATGAATATCTGTGTCATCAAACAATACACCGTTTTATAATAGACTGTTTTATGTTATGTTTCGAGGCCATCAACTCATACCAGTACGACTCTGTGACGAGACGACTGCTCAACCAGCTCAACTTCTACATCATGCCCGTCTTCAACGTGGATGGCTATCATTTCAGCTGGACCACGGTACTGTAGGTCTTTCTACACAAGACAACACAGTAAAGATCCTGCCTTCAGGCGTTGTTTTCTACAATACTCTGGTGCTGTATTTTCTTTATTTCATTCAGGTGCAAGTACATGAAAGCAGAATAGTAATAGCGTGCAGATTTCGAATATTTTCAAGGCAGTGTTCTGAATATTTTTGTGTCCAAGTGGATCAGAATGTATACAGTAATTGAAAAACTACACAGCAGAGAGACAGCAGGGTGGTTTTTGTCATTAGGCAGCCTTTATCTCTGTATAAGTGAGTGTACTTACGGGTAATACAGTGAAAAATGCCCCTCAACTTCTGTTTACATACCTACTTTTAGTAATAGACCTAGCAGAGCTGAGTGAGTGACAGATGGATTATTTTGGAGATGTCAGGGAGCTCCATTTGTTCGATGAGCCTGGCAGTCAGTGGACATACGTACACAATGACAGTGTCTCTGTCTTCCCCCCGTAGGATCGGTTCTGGAGGAAAACGCGGTCCAAAAATCACAAGTTCCACTGCCGGGGAGTGGACGCGAACAGAAACTGGAAAGTGAAATGGTGTGGTGAGTTTGATAACACCGAGCTGAGACACGCACACTGCGACTCGGCGAGTCACTTGTCATATTCTGCTGCTGATGTAGTTTTTTCTGTTTATGAATCAGTGTGAGCCGGGGGAAGAGGTATTTGTGCGGTGACAACAATCTGTGTTTGATGTCGGTTAGTCTCTGGTGGGAGGTGGGAGGAAGGGGTTTCTGCTGAATCATCATCACTGCGGGAGCACTCCGAGAATATAGCAGAGGCATTTGTGGTACAGACGGACCTACAGAGATGTGACATGAGTTCAGAGACAGAGGAGAACTCAAGCTTTTGAAGTTTTGGAGCTTTGCCCTCTCAAAATAATTTTAGTATTAGCTCACAGCCTTTTTATTGATATGTAAAGTCATACAACATGCAGTAAATCACAGTTACAGTTGGATGAACACAATTTACCCCCCTCTTCCACATTTCTGCTCCAACAGAGACCCATCTCTTGTTTAATCAAAGAGAATCAACTACACTAAGATGTTTATCTTGTGGAGCTTTACCAGATACTGCAGTAGTACAGTAGGAGAAGGTTCTGCGGTTACCTCCGAAACATATTTGTACAGTTAATCTAAAAAGCCTTTATTTCAAGGAACCTGCTGTTAGTGAAAACGCTGTATTTGTTGATGAAACAGTAATATATAGCATATAATATAACTTTCAGCCTGGCTTGAATCCAGTTACGGGAGAATTGATTAAGCTTCACCAATTCTACACAATTCCTCAAATAACTGAAAATAAATTAGAAACAACTGCACGTGCAGCCACAAACGTGCTTATTTGTGTGTGTTAGAGAGAAGGGACGCACCGTCCACAAATAAGCATGTTTGTGCCTGTCAGAGCCACAAACATCACAGGAACAGTGACCAGAATGCTTTATTTCTACTCTTGGCACTGTGTTCAGTGCTTCTGCAAAGCATTTAGGTTTTGGCTTCTGTTATCCTTGGCATCATAATGTGACTGTGGTGAATTCAATCTGTGTCTGCATAGTCTCCCCTCCACAATATCGCTCTCAGTGTCCTTACACCTAACTCCTTTTTAAATTTAGATTTAAATTTAAAATTCAAATGGAAAATTTACCAAATCTTTTACCTGTGTTTATTTATCATGTGTTTCTTCTTTCCTCCTCCAGAGGAGGGTGCCTCCTCTCATCCCTGTGATGACACTTACTGTGGTCCGTTTCCTGAGTCTGAACCTGAAGTCAAGGCCGTCGCCAAGTTCTTGCGCAAGCACAAGAAGCGTGTCAAGGCATACATATCCATCCACGCCTACGCCCAAATGCTGCTGTACCCCTATTCCTACAAGTATGCCACTATTCCCAACTTCAACTGCGTGGTAAGACATTCAAAAAGCAAGTTTTTATATAGGATAATATTCTTAGCCATCACCTTCCAGTGGCCTATTGCGTGGTTTTACCGTTGGACTTACCTAACAGGAACATCTTTATATTAAAGCCTACTGTGAAGACACATATAGAACCACTGATGACTCGGCCTTGTGTTTCGCTATCTAGGAGTTAGCAGCTCATAATGCGGTGACAGCCCTGTACTCTGCCTATGGAGTGAGGTACAGATATGGACCTGCCTCCACAACTCTGTGTGAGTACTGTTCTACTTTCACTTCTTTGTTCTCTTCCAGCTTCAGAAAAACAAAACAGAATTGACAATTCGTCGTGTTGCACCTGTTGTTCTGCGCACTCCTTTCAACCTCATTTGTGGTTTTTACGAGTGAAATGGATCCTTTTTCGTGCTGTGAAATAGGGAGAAGTTTCCAGTTTCCAATCAATTTAGCCTTGCAGTCAGTGTACTGCGTGTGCGCCTCGAGAGGAAGCCCATGCAGAGATGTAGATGCAACACTGATAAGAATGAAATGCTTTTATGATCGACTCAAATTGAATCTGCTTGGTCTCAGAAGTGAAGAAGACGAAGAATCACAACTATTTAAAATGCAGGAAACTTACTCATTTCGCAGAAGGGCCCCTATGTGTGTTGTGTGTTACAGTTTCATATTATCAGATGATTAGATTATACAAGCTGTACTTAAATGTTGTTGTTTTTTTGTTTTTTTGCCCACCACCACCCCCCTCTTCGGAGGACAACTTTATCTTTATTCAATCATAGGTATACAACAAAATGAAATTAAAAAATGGTTTAAGCAGCTCTGAAACCCACTCACCCTAATGCAAACAAACAAAACAAACAAAACAAATAAAACGAGAGAAGTAACAACAAATAAATAAAAATAAAAAATATATCAAAATAAAGTTGGGGTCGGACAGACAGACGAAAACTGGGTCAGACAGACAGACAGACAGACAGACAGACATGGACAAGAACAAGCAATTACATAGTGGAGATGGGGAAACAACATGTGAGATTATGACAGATAGATGAACATTTGAGATATTTTAGAACAATTTAAATCAGAGTCTTAGCCAGCTGTTGGGCTAGAGTGGGAATGGTTTGAGTTTTGAAAGCTTGTAATGGACCTGCATATAGACCTGTGATGCGGATTGTGTGCGTGTGTACATGAGAGAAAGTGTAGTGCTATGGTTATGAATTTAGTGTGTAAATAAAAGAAGTTGTTTTGGGAGGAATGGGAGGTAGAGAGGAGAAGGTAGAAAAGTGATAGGGAGGGACGAAGATAGGGTGATGGGAATATACGTGGATTCTATTTACTGTTTAATTTGTAGAAAGGTTATGAATGGATTCCAAATATCTTTAAAGGCAGCGATATTGCTCTTTTTATATGCTGTAGTTTTTTCTATTGAAATGTATTCTGAGATTAAGTCGGTCCAATGGATGAAATGGCAAGATGTTCTAGATTTGAAAGACTATTTTCTTGGCGATAGCTAGAGAGACAAGGACTGGGATTGTGTATTTTGGGGAAAAAAGGAGTATCTGAAGTGTCTCCTTAAAGGCAGAGTGTGGGAGACAGTGGGACTCTGCAGTCCAGGATTGTGGATAGTGTCTCAGCTACTGTGGTCCAGAGAGAATGAACAGGTTGGCAGAGCCAGGTTGCATGAAAATAGGTGTCAGTGCTCCCCAAAGTGCATTGTGAGCAGGTGTCTGTGTCAGTTAGTCCCATTATAAAGATTTTACTCTGAGTGATGTGAGTTCTGTGAATGGTTTTGTACTGTATGAGTTGTAATTTGGTGTTGGTGGTCATAGAAAAGATAGAAAA
>OMLP01033336.1:18334-29663 GCA_900302685.1 Spondyliosoma cantharus
CGACATTATTCAGTCAGATAAATGGAGAACTGGGAAGAAGAAGTGGAAGATTAATACAGATGTTTCTCTGCGAGGAATAAAAACTGAGATTAGTCAAAAGGACCGGAGAAGTTAAATGCATGCAATCAAAGAGAGGTAAAAGGCTAAATATGTTCTAAATCTGCTGATATCTGGTCTGCAGCACACAGAGAGTCAGGCGTCAGGACTTGTTGTGGCCTCTATGAAGAATTTAAAACAAAAACAGAGAAAAACACAACTTGACTGTGGAGGAACAAGCAGCAGCATGTCTCAGTGACCAAACAAGAAACAATCCTAAAGAAGCAGAGAGGAGAAAGAGAAGACGAGGAAAGAAGATAGGGAGGGAATGATAAAGAAGCAGAAGATAAATATTTAGATCAGTCGAATAGGAAGAGGAAAAGGTGGCATGGACAGGAATAAAGAGAGGGTCAATAAAGTTATTCTAATCTATTCATTTTGATGTGAACTACACACCTGTAGTTCCATGACTGCATCTTACAGACAGACTTCCTCCTTCCCTACTTCCATCACCTGCACTCAGACCACACCCATCTTCAAACTCAACCTTCATTTTGATCTCAGCTACACACCTGTAAAGTTTCACGACTGCATCTTGGACGATGCAACGGCACTGGGTTGACACATATCTATCCACACACAGACGGATATATCAAAACCCCAGAAAATTCTTCTGCGGTAGCTCCCGATACAAACTTTTGCCATGATGACACACACACATGCACAGATTTACTAACCTTGGAAGGGACCCGTGCTGTCAGCAGATAGGCTCGATGCGATGCCAAAGCCTGAGGATAGAAACAGAGACAAATGAGACAGACTGTTGACTGAGACTTGGACTCGAGTCACACACGAGGAGTTAAGTGTTGAAGACGTTATCCTGTCGACCCACAGACCCTGAAGACTATTTATCTTTACATACAGACTGAAAGGCGCTGATGTCAGAAGGTCCTACATGCCACAATAAAAACTAAATAAAAGAAGTTCACCAGCAGAAGAGCTGGCCGAGGCCTCTGGAGAGGGTTTCGTCTCGGAGTGGGATGATATTATATATTATCTTTCACCACGTGTTGAACTTCTGTCTTGGCAGACTCTGACTGCACATTTTGGCCACTCGCTCAACCAATGCCAGTCTGACTCGAGAAAATTCACGCAGCCTTTGTTGAGTTGTGGCCTGAAATGTTGCGGGTGAAATGATCCTCGTCAGCACATTTTCACTGCAGCCAGACTTAAAGGAAGATGAAGAGAGAGAGAGATGGAGGTAAAGCGAGCAGCGGTTCACAGGAGCCAGCTGTGGTGTGTACAGTCACCCTCCACAGAAGAGAGGCTACTCCAGGTCACATCGATAGGTCAGACACCAGCCAATAAGATACGAGCTCCTCTCTGACACGACCGCTCAAAGATCTGTGTTGAGTTTATGACGTCGAGAAACGTCCTGGTTCAGATGTTTGAAAGATGTGAGAGCAGGCGAATCCAAATGGGCCGAGATACGACTCAGCGAGATAGCTGGACCATGATGCACTGCTGGCAGCGTCTGATGTTAACTGATCAAAAATGCAGATGTCCTTGCTTCAGGCGATGTAGTAATCATGCTGGACACCATGAACTGAAGCATGACAGAGGTGATGTGTTTGTTGTGTCACCCGGAGGTTTCTGAACACACTTTTTAAAGCTGGAATGTCAGATTTACTGCTCATCAACATGTTTGTCAAATATTTGTGCTAGAAGTAAACATTTATGAAAAAAGGGAGCGGAGCTTACAGCAACCATCATGATTAAATCAAGGTAGTTAAATACGTTATGAATATGTTACACGTCTGCAAAGATCAGGGAAATGTGTGCAAATGCAGAGTTAAGAGGGCTGGAACAGTTCAGCTGGTCATAAAACAGCAGCAGGTCATGAAGATGTTCTGCTAATAAACAGAAATTTAATAAACTAGCAAGTTAATTCTTGGCAGAAATGTTACAGAATCATTTTCCATTTGGATTCAGTGACTACGAGTCATGTGAAGCAGCGCGTGTGTTTACAGTTTATCACCATGTTGATGCAAGCGGCACTTTGTTTGCTTGCTCACGTCTATTAAAGGTCAATGTCAGAGATGAAGCTACAGGTCGTATCATCCTCTGGGTCTTAAACAGAACAGTATTTTACAAAACTCCAATAATTAGTTAGGCTGGAGCAACTAAACACCTTCATCAAATACTGACACATGTTGATTTGAATATATACATCAGTGTAACAAAACTCAGAATATCCCAGAGAAGAAGCTGAGAAGAGTCTCGTCTGCGATCATCCAAAGTGTGGGACTATTTCAAACAGAGACTCAACAATGTGTAGCTCGATAAGCTCTGCAGATTGGAAATGGTTCCTCATCACAGCAGTACGACGACACAAAAGCATCCTGGAGTGCTTTGTTTAAGACATCAATGTTTGCAGACGGCCCTGTCCTGTGTGTCTCTCCGAGCACGATACATTATCAACTGAACAACACATGAAAGTGTTTCTGGTAGTACGAGTTTCTTCATTGTCCCAATGCTAATGTCATTTCTGCACTGCTGCTGTTCTGGTAACATAATGTTAGACCTGTTTTATATTCTAGGTTTACTTTAACAGCAAAGTATGAGAGAGAGAATGGATTAAATTAATGATACAGACTTATTTTAAATGTCATTCCTGTGATGATTTGACAGGTTTTAGTTTTTAGAAATTGTTAGATTAATCTACATAAATACAGTCATCAGCTGCAGCCCTCGTAGTAATTTTACAAGCAAAACGGCAAATATTCTCTGTCGCATGTTTCCAATATTGTACATTTTGCAGCTTCTCTGTTTTACGTGATTGAGAATTGAATGTTTTTGGCTTTTTGTCGGTTTGTGGCACAGAAAACAAGCCACACAGCCTTAAACTCAACCTGTGTAACGGGTGTTTACGCTCCGAGTTCGCCTTCGACTTTCTTTTTCGGCAGTCTGCCTTCCTCCGACAGGCTCTCTGGTTTGTTGTTTCTTGTGATGTGGTTCAGGAAACAATCTGCGTTTGATTTTGCTTTAAACAAATGAAAACAAATGTGCCTGACACAGTACCATGAAGCATTTAGTGTTTTGCCTCATTTCAAGAAATTACAGAGCATGGGATTTTATAATCTGCTGGTCTACAGCTGTGGAATGTGGTGTGTGTGTGTGTGTGTGTGTGTGTGGCATGGCTGTGAGTGGGTTCAGTCAAGTCCTGACAGGAGTTGGAGTCTCTCTGCAGAGTCGTGGTATGTGTGGTCAAAGGAAGATAAATGTGAAACAAGATGAAATATAAAATATGTTTAATGAACTTGCTGGTGTGAAGATGTCGGGATGGTTGTGCGTGCTGTAAACAGAAGGTCATCTTTAAGCCTTTTCTGGAAGTTTTTGTTTTTCCCCACACACACCGACACACACACAGCTGAGGTGAGTTCACATACCTGCAGTTACATGAAACCAAACACCCTGCCACAGAAACACCCAGCTCTTTCTCAACCTCTGCCTCTGCATCAGGTCATAGAGGAGATACACATATACAGTCAAATGTACCTGTAACGTTGTCTTTAAATTAGAGTAAAACTTTGGTCCTAGCAGGACGACTCCCGGCAGGTCCCGACCAGTCGAGAGATCAGTCTAAATTTACACATCACTTCCTGATTTCAGTACAGCACGTCTTAGTCAGAGAGTTTATGACCGTGTTCATGATTCACACACAGAGGAAGAACACTCAAGATAGATGAAGCTGCAGCATTATTTAGAGGTTTGGCTGACTAAAACAAAGAGGAAGTCTCCAGAGTGGTTGTGATAACCTTCTGTACTGCAGATCTGTCGCTGTTATTCAGGGTTTGGGCTCAGCTCCTTAATGCAATAAAGAAATCTTCATGATGGTCCAGAATATCATGTGCTTTTAACTTTCTGGCGACTGTTTGGGGAAGTCTCTCTCCTGTTTCAACTTGACAATGCCCCGCCGCACAAAGCCAGCTTCATAAAAGATTGTGTGGAAGAACTGGACTGGCCTGAAGAGAAACCTGACCTCAACCCCATCCAACACCTTCAGGACGAACTGGAACACCACCTGTGAACCAGGCGCCTGTTTCTCCATCATTTCTCCAACAAGATTTGAACAATACAAGACACACCGCCAAAGCTGGGTGTACAGACATTGACCGACCGCCTGCCAGTCGGCCTAATGATTGATTTCGCTGTCAATTAATTTGTCAGTTGTTATCTTGATTAATCTATAAGACAAAATGTCGATGTTTCCCAAAGCACACGATGATGTCATCAAATGTCTTAGTTTGTCCACAACAACACCAAGATATTCAGTTTTCTGTCACAGAAGTAAAGAAACCAGAAAAATACGCTGGAATCAGATCATTTTGACTTAAAGTTTCTCAACAGTTGTTATTTAATTTAACAGTTGCCAACTTAAGAATGAATCGATTCATCGTTGTAGTTTGACTGAAGACATTGCTGATCTCGTGCATCAGCTGATCTGTTAGTGGAGCTTCGTCTCTGTGAGGCTGCAGAGGAAAACAGGGAAGCAGTGGTCTGACACGCAGACAGACACCGACCATCAGATCATGACTCACAGCAGCAGCACATCTCAGACTGAGCTACTGTAGCCACAGTCATTCAAAGTATTTAACAACCACATGCAGCCGTTCTGCAGGTTCACCAGAAACTCAGCAGAAGTCACAGGGAACGCATCACAACAGAGTCCAATCAAGAGTCTTTTACATCCTGCAACAAGCGGCCAAGACGAGTTTCAACGGGCGCCACTGTGGTCAAACACACCCGAAGAACCTAAAGTCTCAAAGACCTGTAGAGTGTAATATGTTCATGTCATTCATGTGTGCAGGGCGCCAGCAGGAAGTCATTTAACTCAGTCAAGGAAGAATGCTTATTTCAACAAGAGCAGGGGTGTCATGAGAGGGTGTTGCTACATTACAGTGTGTTGGCAATCACACACATGCAAGTACATGCATCAGGTAGAATACCTTGAAGTGAGAACAGAGCAGCTTTGTGCTGATTCTGCGATCACTATGCTAGCAATGAGACTGACAAACAAACCACTGCTGCAGTGGTAAAAAGGAGGACTGTATATTCTGTCCTGAGGCTTGAGTCTTGGTGTTTGATAAACCTTCACTTCCTGGTTAATCTTTATCTTTCCTCCTGTACCTGTAGCAACACGGCCACACCAACGCAGCTCCTTGAATTTCTTTCCCCTCAAGGAGCAATGAAATTATTCATTCATGACCAACTTTGATGTGGAAGCTGAGCAGTGATACTAAAGGCTGATCATTTTTCAAAAGGCTTCTCAGAGAGGAAAAGATTTCAGGGAGCTGTGTAAACGAGATTCTGACGAACAAACCTTTAAAAGGAGGAGGAACAAACAATTTACATACATGTCAAGCCCTATAATTTTATTATCTAGGTGAAAAACAAAACAGTACAGAAGTGAACAGCTGTCACTTACCAGCACTCTGTTCTCCACCTTGTCACCTTTGACCTCCAGCTGGACTTTGCGCCTCAGGGTCAGCTTCACCCGGCGACCCACCGCCTCCCGCACACTCTCTACAACAGACAGGAGGTCAGAACAAGTTACACGACACCTGACAATTAACACCACCACAGCTGGAAGGATCAAATCACAATCAAAGAGGAAATGATGTGACGAGTTGCCACATTTACTACGTTTATCAAGACGAATCTACATAAACTACCAACTTATGTTTATGATAATGAACATGACAAACAAGAAGAATAAACAGAAGGCAAACGTTTAGTGTTTCTGCGACATTGACTCAACACGACTGTATGAGAAAAAGCCAACGTTTAACAATGGTATTAATTCTAGTTAATATCCCATGTGATGCAATGATAGGAGCCATTAAAACACTCCAGATCCTGAATATTCCACTTTACAGTACATGGAGAGTGTTCCAGCTGTCAGACGGAGAAGAGGAACAGACTTTATACGAAACATGTCGCAGGTCGTTACTGTGAAGTAATTAGTCGGCTGGGAACTCCTTGTTTTTACATGAGTGTGTTGGACGAGCGAGCGGTCCATGTGTTTCTGATCAGCCTGCACGCTGCTGTAATGTTTTCATCCTCCTCATGACCTCATCATGTGTCTGGGCACAGGGAGGAGGAGGAGGAGGAGGAGGAGGGGGCGGCATGATGTCATGAAGGCGGGCCGAGCTCTCGTACTCATTAATACTCTCTCTCTGCTGTCCACACACACTCTCACACTCTGTTTCTATATTTTCACCCTCACTCTGCCTCCTCCTTCATCTTAATGCCTTCTTGTTCCCCGTCTCTCCCTCTTTGTTCTTTAAGCCTCATAACTGACTTCTTCACCCTCCTCCTCTTTCTCCATCAGTCCCTGGATTTTCCCACCACTGCAAAATGAAAAAACAGCTGAGGTTCATCAGACCTCCGGACCGTTGGCTCTTTAGCTGCAAGTAAAAGCTGAATGAATTCATGTAGATTCAAACCGGTCAGTCAAAAGTTTAGTGATTGATAGATTTCCTGTAATATATCTGAGACTAATGCATGGATCTTGCTCTAAAAAGAACAGAAATTGGGTGTATTCAGGCGTCTTCATAGATATAAACGAGTACAGTTTGATGCAGATCCTAATAAAAAGTCTGGAGTCTTTTTTTCAGCCGCTGTATGGTAACAAAAAGGGAGAGAAACCTCTGTGTAGCAACATTTTTTCATAGTTTAAGAAGTTAATCCAAACAGATTAATGGACAGATTGATGGATCCAGATCAGCAGGGAGAGAAAACAAGACAACACTCAGCAGATGAATGTTTGAAAACTATTTAAATCTTAAACCAAATAACATCTATTTAAATCATGGTTAAGCAGTTATGGGTGGTTTCAAATATGGAGCCTTTGAGTTTGACATTGGATTAGGCTTGATGGAATTAAAGAGGACTGAGGTATACGCTCTTCCTAAAGCCCACGATGAAACCCTCACTCAACTCAAATGTCTTGTTTTGTCCACAACTAAAAAAATATTCAGTTTCATGTCACAGAGGAGGAAAGAAAGCAGAAAATATTCACATTTAAGGAGCTGGAATCAGAGAATTTGGACTTCATTTAACAATTGATAACTGATCAAATAATTGTTGCAACTCTACAGTCGCCAAATTCAACGTTAATCGGATGAACGGTTGGCGACTGACGATTGACTCGCTGTTCTTTGGCATCAGTGTGAGTTGTGTCAGTCCCTTTAGTCAATATCTGCCAAAGGTCAGACTCAAAGGCACACCTCTGTCTGACAGTCCTCACTTTCATTCCCAGCTCAGCCTCTGATAACCTTTGAAAGTGCTGCTGATGAGCAGCATCAGGTCGGTCCGACCTATTAAAACCAACAGCGGGAGCTGGCAACAAAAAGCCCCATTCATCAGTCAGTCCAGTGACATGCAGCGTGAGATTGGGCTGTAGACACCGCAAACAGAGAGCACGGGGTTTGTGAGTCAGCCAGCAACCAGCGCCGGGTTTCTCTTTTGATTTCTAATGACAGTCCGATAACAGGAGCAGCAGTCCCAGGATTCATCTCTTACATTTAAGGATATGAAGGCATTCTGCATTAAAATGTCTTCAAACTACAAGACCTCTGTTATATATGTTGTTGAGTTTCAAACGTACATTATCCTGAATGTTTCCAACGCGTTTAGACCAGAAAAACAGACAAGTTTACTCAAGCAAATGGTGCATTTCTGTCGTTACTTCCAGGGATGGGAAGTCAGCAACACGACTGAACTTCAGGTGACAAAGACCTTTATTGTGAACGTTTGTGCCTTGGTCATGTCGAGTAGATTACACTAGTACAGTACATTTCCCGTCCAGTTCCAGTCAGCAGCCGACATCACAGAACATAAACACCCGACAACAGAGGTCACCTCCGGATCGCTGCTGCAGTCAGGCTGATAAACAGGAGTGATTATAAATCCACGTTTTAATCCCAAAAGTTAAAAAGTCATCTCTGAGCTCTCCTCCCGTCGGTAAACAGCTCCGGATCAGAAGAGGTTCTCATGTGATCGGGTGTTTGTTCCTCCAGGAGGTCTGGATCTGCACCCTCCACACACAACACTCACTGTAAACGTTTTGTTTTGATAGAAAGCCTCCGTACAAAATAAAAATACATGAATAAACTTAAACCCATCAATCCTGTCTGACTTTTATGTAGTGTCTTATAACTTTACTTTTTAATTATATTTTATATAGATCTGCATTTACATTTTACTATTATTATAATATAATACTCAAATTACTCAATTACTTATACTTAAATTAAACTTTCTTTTACTGATTGTTTTTATTTTTTATCTTTAACATTTTAACTATTCATTTCATTGCCCTTGTTTTCTTAATAAACCATGTTTTACACACACTTTGAATTGCATTTTGATTTGTTTGAAGGGGTGCTATATAAATAAAGTTTGATTGATTGATTGACTGATTGATTGATTACTACATATTGTGTGTTAAAGGAAGATTTTGTTTGCCTTCATCCAGTTAAACAGATACATTACATGCTGTTGTTATTTGTCCAATTTGGTGCATTAAAGTACTCAAATATCCGAAACACCAGATGCCAAAGGCTTCAGTCCAAAAATATCACCGTCCAGAAGTCAATGTAGGTCAAACTCCACCTGGCCTCAACTCACCAAGTCTGCACAGATTATTTCTTTATAGCAGCCAGTGCCTTGTCAGATTTAAAGTCAACAGTTGAGACTACTTTCTCCAGGCTAATTGCAGTGATTTACAGCTCTTTTTCCCTCTCTGACACTCAGTCATCCAGGCAGGCAGTGTTGATAATATCTCACAATCCAAAGGAATTTCACAGGACACACCCTCAGCCTCCACAGCCTTCCCTCTCCCCCACTGCAGATAAGGAAGTGGCAGAGGAGGAGAGACTCTCAGGTAGCCAGCCGAGCCCTCAGGGCAGGAAAATAACTTTTCCTACTGAAATCACGTCTAAATACAGAAATGTGACAGATTCAACATTTTATACAAGTTAAATCAGAAGTATACTCCCATTACAGCCACATACATACATGTGTTACTGAACTTTCTTTACTCTCTGTAGTATCACTTTTGCATTTCATCACAATGAGAAAACTACCTTGTTTAATTAGTAATATATGAACACTTAATGGTATTTTAATATCCAGTGTGTCTTATCTCCAACACTATCTCCACTATATGCAGCCACATGTTGACATGTCTGTGGACAAAATTAAATAAAACCCTCTTTATTATAATCCTGATGTGATTTGTGGTTAAATGACAGTTATACCTAATGTAATGACGAGCTTAAAGACGCCAGTTTGAGCTTTAACAGATTTAATCAGTGAGCTAACTTTTCAGCGTTGTTAACTTAGTTGGTTCGTGTGAGTGAGTTAGCTAAAGTTAAGCTAACTTCGACCGTTAGTCGCAGTTAGCTCACTGACGTGAACGTTCTCTTACCGAGCAGCTCGTTGGGAATGTCCGTTTTCTCCTCCGACATGTCGTCCGCCGAGGTAAACACCGGGGTGCAGTCCGGTGGGGAGGGCAGGAGAAGCGGGTAGACCCACTGAAGAAAAGCGGCTGTTCAACCCGGAGGAAGCGACCGAAAACAGTCAAGGTGTAGTCCCGTTTTTTCCTCTTCAGTTAGCGTCGGTTACCTGTCGACACCCTGCTGGCCGAGCTGTTACCGCCTGCGCCCATCCTACATGTCGGTAACGTTACACACACGCGCGCACACGTTACTCCTGCGTTCCACGGGTCGTGAGTGACAGGAGGAGCGCGAACTCTTATCAAAGCTGGTGTCAGGATGAAACATGGATCCACAGGCGAGGACAGTCTGTGTGTGTGTGTGTGTGTGTGTGTGACAACATTTCTTCAGTCACACACACACTTCGGTGATCCCTCCTCTGCTTCGGTCCACAGGTCCGGAGAAGTTTGTTGAGCCAAGTATACCTGGGAGACCTGCGACACCTGGTGGCCATTTACGTGTACAGCAACGTTCTGTGATTTTCTTCGGTTTACTGTATGTTAAATACGGTGGAGTGGTGACAAATCACCCCACTGCCTCCAGCTCATGTGACCTATTAACTCCAAATTAATGCCGAATTGTCTTCCTATATTTGTTGAATGAGACACACGTCTTTATATTTGATTTTACAGCTAATTCTGTTTTTATTGTATTTTTTAATGAAAAAGCAGCATTTCTGTCATTAGGTTCCATGTATACTCAACAATTTGTTCAATAGCTTTCAGCTCATCTGAGCTATTAACTCCAAATTAATGCCGAATTAACTTCCTATATTTGTTGAATGAGACACACGTCTTTATATTTGATTTTACAGCTAATTCTGTTTTTATTGTATTTTTAAATGAAAAAGCTGAACTTCTGTCATTAGGTTTCATGTATACTCAACAAAGTTCAATAGCTTTCAGCTCATCTGTAGAGGCGGGGCTTCCATGGTGGCACCCGCCCCCCCTGTAAATCTGATTGGCCACCCCGTGTGCCCCCCAATGGTCATTGACTCGGGGTAATGTCAATCATTGCGCTAAAGGTCTTTAGCGACGTTGCATGTTAAAACGGAAGCAAAGCCGAAACCTTGTGTGACTAGACTGTGTTAAGAACTCATGAAGGCTTTTATTTTGGGGAAAAACACAAAGGAAGTGGCTCCGCGGCTGCGCTAATGAACTCGTGTAACTTCACCAGTCACGGACTTTTTTGAACGTGATGCTCCCAACAGGTGCACCGAGTGAAGGTAAGAACATGTTGCTTTACATTGTGTTTGTGGACACGATTTGAATGTAGACTACAGTATGAATGTAGACAACAGTATGAATACAGACTACAGTATGAATGTAGACTACAGTATGAATGCAGACTACAGTATGAATGTAGACCATAGTGTGAATGTAGACTACAGTATGAATGTAGACTACAGTATGAATACAGACTACAGTATGAATGTAGACTACAGTATGAATGTAGACCATAGTGTGAATACAAACTACAGTATGAATGCAGACTACAGTATGAATGTAGACTACAGTATGAATGCAAACTACAGTATGAATGTAGACTACAGTATGAATGTAGACCATAGTGTGAATGTAAACTACAGTATGAATGTAGACTACAGTATGAATACAGACTACAGTATGAATGTAGACCACAGTATGAATACAGACTACAGTATGAATGTAGACTACAGTATGAATGTAGACCACAGTATGAATACAGACTACAGTATGAATGTAGACTAC
>OMLP01033340.1:0-25990 GCA_900302685.1 Spondyliosoma cantharus
TTTCTTTTTCACAGCAGCTGCAAGGCGCACACACACACACACGCACACACACCTGCAGTGCGCTGCTTCATTATGGCAGTTTATAGCAGCTCAGTGCGAGTGTGCTTTGCTTGGATTCCAACTTTTACAGCTCTTTGGGGTAAATAAAAAAAAAAACCCTCAAGGCTTCATGGTTTTAAAAAAAAAAAAATTACTATGGCTTTCAAAAGAACTGAGGTGCTTAAATCAATGCGATGTGAAGCCCGCTCTGAATGCTCAAACGCGAGAATCGATCGGAGATACGCCTCCATCCTCCCTCCTCTGCATTCTTCTTCCACCAGGAGAAAATGAGGGAGTGATCATTCAGCTGAGACTCCAAGATGTCACTGTGTGATGGGGGGTGGGTTGGGGGGTCTGGACGGAGCTCATGGTGCTGTGGGTGTCAGTGTGCGTGGGAGCTATGCATGTGTTTGTGTCGGGGTGATGCTATCAAAGGGGAAGGGAGAGGTGGCAAAGAGCAGAGCGTGAAGGGTGGTAGGTGTTAAACCTCTCGCTGCCGGGGTCTAGATTTCTTTCTCGATACGTCGCCCGTCAGCTCGGCTTAACTTCTCGTTCTTAGTTCAACGGGCAGCTGACATCCAGGCCTTGGGTTGGCACGCATGTTGCATCTATTAGTGTTGTGAATTGTAACATATAGCGCATTAAGACCCTACGCATGCTATAAATCCTGGAAGGGATGCGTTTCAGCGTGGCATTGCCACGGAAACAGCAGAAGGAAAACAGCTGTTATCAGCTCAGAGTGGCATTTAATACAGCTCATCTGATAATGCACTGATTAAAGCTAGATCATACTGTATATGTCTTATTAGAGTAGTGAGGGGCACTGCATTGAGTAGGGATGGTTGCAATTAGGGTCGGGTACCGTTGACATTTGAACCGATGCGCTACCGGTACGCGAGGGTATCTTTTTTCAGCACCTTCCTCTCTGTTGAAATAAAAAAAATGTAAAACTGATTTTACTCTCTGCTCTACTAAACCTTGTTAACTGGACTACAATGTAGAAACTGACAGAATATCAGTGCAGTATTGGATTTTTACATAAAAATATACGTAACTGTCAATACTTGGAACATTGGTATAACAATAGGCAGGCCGGGTAGAAGAAGCGACACCGACATTGTCTCCTTTATTGTTGTTGTCACCACTGTAGTGCTTGCATAGTTCACATACTGTTGGTGTCAAACATCGGAAAAAATCTCAGTTCCTGTTTTACTGTACTGAACAGCATGTTGGTAAAGGAATTTTCAGGCGCAGAGTTTTATAGATAACTTAAATCAAGAGAGTTGAAAATGCCCGGGTATGTCAGCTATCTAACTAATTAACTCAAGATGTTATTGAAGGTGTCGATGCCTCACTTTAGGTTTCGCCTTTCATCTATCAAACCCTGAACACGCTTCAGCTTTTAGATTTAGTGGCGCTCAGGTGTTCCCTCAGGGTAGATGTGACGGTGTCAGATTTGTATTTTACATAACAAGTGTTCCCCAGATGTCTCGCTCTCGCTCTTCACTTCTACAATAAAGATGGTGCTATGATAACCACAACTTTAACACTTGTTTAAAAGGTCCCGTGTTTAGGATTTAGTAACATCCAGGAGTGTGCTTTGCAGATTGCAACCAGAACACTCCTTGTCTCGCAGGAAATGTGGACGGGCCTCTCTAGAGTCAGTGTAGAAACATGGCAGTGCAAAATGGAGGAGACAGTGGAAGATATCCCTGTAGATATAACAGGCTCCTTCTGATGTAAAACACAATGATGCTTAGTTTCAGGTGATTCTACACTAATTCAATCTTAATTATGGATAATATCCTCTTTATTATCCTCTTAAATCCTACATACTGGACCTTTAAACACACATGTCGCTGTTTTCTTTAATATATTTTTAAATCAGAAGTTAAAATTGTATTTTCTCTTGCATAGATGTTTTTTTTTTCTCAATGGGTTGGTGAGGAAGCACGTTATCATGGCCAGTCTTTGCTTCTCATTTATTGCAGTCTTGTGCCCCCATGTGGACGTGTCAGGCGTTACACTGTGGGCTTTATGACGGCACTAATGAATGACCAGGATATGAGCGTGTTGTTCCATTGTGCCTTCATGAACTTTGCACCGATGAGCACATTCTCGAAAGCGCCAGCCACCAATAAAGAAATATGTCCCAGATCTGTCAATGGCTTTTGTGTTCCCCTAATGGTGATATTATCCAGCGGCCATGTTCCCATGAATCTTCACTTTGCGAGACATGTCTGGCACTAAATTTAATATCCGTCTTCATTTTGTTTTTCTGCAGTCACAATGGTCCCACTTCTGTTTTTGGTGGCAACCACAACAACATCCAATTCCACCGGCAGTGGCAACCATACAAAAGGTAAGAACAATAACAAGAGCGATGCACCTCGACATGTGAGGCTGAGTAGCACTGAACAATTTGAGATGGCGATAAAATCCCATCGCTCTCCACTGCACTCATCACTTTCCTCTAGTGATATGATTATTATGTGTCTTCCTCTGCGCATGCATCTGCTTGATGATAGCCTTTTGTACAGCCTTGTTATTACCGGATCACAATGAACTTCAGCAGCCCTGGACAGTAATTTACGGCTTATTGTGCGTCTTTATAAACATAGTTAATAGCTGGTTGTGTGGCTGTGAGTCTTGGCTCAGCCTCCATTCTTAAAGCCTCTGATTTTCTGTTAGACACACTGGCAGGATGAAATGAGCTGATGCTTATCTCTGTAGACAAAATACTGCTGAAGAAGCCAGTTATTAACTCGGGCCTGTGGCCAGGAGAGACCTTGGGAGGTGTGTTGCTGTGCCAAGTTTTGATTTTGTTTTACTGCATATTCACAAGGCTCAAAACACACGAATGCAGCCGCACACATGCACGTATATATCGTCGTCCTTGCACCCCTCTTCCTTCCTCTTTGTTGACGGTGCTCCCTGACCCCCCGGCTCTGCCTCTCCTTCTTCCTCAGAAGACGTTACCACCCCCAGCCAACACATCCTCCCCACCGTGCTGGTCCTGTCCCTGCTGCTGCTCATCATCGCACTGCTAGCCTGGTACTTCCTCAGGTAAACTCTCCCACCCAGCAAGGACTCGCCCACCTCACCTCACCTCACCCCCCACCCACCCACCGGGCCTCGCTGACTGGCTGTGAGCCAGGCTCAGGGGCAGAGCTCAGGGTGACATACACTTCCTCCTTTAGTCACTGAGGCGGAGCCCAGTCAGGAAGTGCTCCTAGCTGCCTCCCTCTCATGCTTAGTGAGAAGAGAACAGCCAGGCAAGCAACACAGGAGAACGAAGAACTAATTCTGTACATTTTACCGACTGGATTGCTGTCGTTCCAAGACATCAGCTAATGAGAAAGAATAGCTTCTCAAGTTTAAGATGGTAGGATGAATAGGCTTTTGTTTCAAGCTAAAAACATCATTAAGTATTGTTGAGCTCTAATGTTAAGACAAAGTTGAACTTATTTTACCATAACATCATCGAATCTCGTGTTTTTATGCGATTGCTCTTCTCATTTTCTTGGATTTCTTTTCCCCGGCAGGTTAAAAAACCAGAGAAAAGCAGTCGTCACGACCGTCGACAAGAAGATACCAAATGGCATCCTGGAGGAACAAGGTAACATTGTGATGAATAAACTGGAGACTGCTGAGAAACAGCAAGACAGATCATAGATTGTGAGGGCGACAGAAGGAGCACAGTGTGAAAGTAAAGAGGGCAAAGAAAGAGAAGGAAATAGAGACAGCGAAGGTGTTAAGGTTTCAGTTTTACAGTATGTTGGGTCTCTATGTGAGTACTGTCCCACCAGTGCACTGTGGTTCTGTTATACTTCCTGTGGTTGATGTGCAGATCTCAAACTGTGCTATCCGCACCTTCACTTATAGCTTGTTGAATCTGCATGTAAAGTGAGTATACACCACACAGGAGTAGTTAGTCGCTCGTCTTGATAGATGCTATTAAGAGCTGATTTGTGTGAAGTACGCTAACAGCTGTTGGACTTTACAGGAAACGTGAAAAATGTGTCGAGGAGCTGCGAGTGTTCTTTAGGAAGTTTTTTTTTTGTTTTTTTTTCTGCCATTACAATGGAATGTACAGAGCAGGTTGTATTCCTAAAGATAGGAATGCGAAAAGGATATATGTAGAAATAACAAACACTGAGTAAACATTGAGGTTATCAAGTGAGCTGCTACTTAATGTGATTGTAATCGTGACACTAGTTTGTTGTGCTAGGAATGCATGACACTATTTATCCAGATGTAATTTTAAATCAGCTAAATAAGCAGATGTTTTGCAACATTTTGAAAGATTAATTAAGATTATTAGGTAGTTCTTATGCACGATTAAATACACACCGTCTTACACATGTTTGTCAAAATGTATTAAGAGTCATGTGTGGGCTACGAAACTGCATGTTCCTGTGAACAGGATGCTGTCAAAATGAATCAAATGCTATCTTTACCGTCAGTGTTGTTTTGCCTTTATGTGTGTGGTGCCTTGTGTGATTTCATGTGTGTTGTGTTTTAGAGTTCGGATACAGTACTGAGTCGTTATACACCATTGTACCACCAGGTCAGGTATACGGGGTGGCGGTATAAAGAACCCTTATATTACTAACACTCTCCCGGATCTTTTTTCAAACCTACATTCACCAGATTTTGTGAACCCTAACCGAATGCCTAGTCGGGTGCTTCCTTAATAGAGG
Source organism: Spondyliosoma cantharus (assembly GCA_900302685.1). Taxonomy (NCBI): domain Eukaryota; kingdom Metazoa; phylum Chordata; class Actinopteri; order Spariformes; family Sparidae; genus Spondyliosoma; species Spondyliosoma cantharus. Next base: position 4,743 of record OMLP01033340.1, read on the forward strand.
TTTCCACTTTAAAAAAGATCTGCCTTCGGGGTGCTGTAAGAGGCCTCTCCCTGGGGTTCTTTGGTTCTCTATCACCTGTTGATGTTCGGTGATCATAGACTACTTACAAGTCCTCTTTTTAAATTATCGAGGTGTTGGCTAACTCTTGCCAACGTGTCAGAAGATATTAAATCAGTTTGGACTTGGGTTTGATAAGTCCATGTAGAGCAGTTTGATAAGCGTATAGTCTTCGTCAGTGATTCCCAACCAGGGTTACTTCTGTTTCTGCAGGGGAGTAGATGGAAACATTGACGAAGAAGAAACACGAAACTGCAATGGAGGGTACATAAAGATGAGTCAGCAAGCGAGCAGCGGGGTGACGGTTAGCTAAACTTAAAGGGTAAAGGGTTGAAATAGCGAGCAAGAAGTAATGGATGACGAGTTGAAATAGTTGGCTAAGCAGTGGATGAAATAGTTAAATAGTTAGCCGAAAGGATTAGATAAACAGCTGGAATAATTAGCTAGAAGATGTGGATGAAATATTTAGAATACTTAACGAGTAGACAAATTTGCTGAAATAACAAGTGTATTGAATAAATGGTTGCAACATTCAGTTTCTGTCACTCTGAAGTGGTGGTAGTAATAAACTAATTTGGACAACGGACAAACACTGACAGTTATTGTAACTATTTCCACTTTTGTACAGTAACAAGAACTACCGTTAAATATTAACTCAATAACTGAAATGGTAATGTTTTGAACAGACAGGTGGTGTTGTTAAGGGGCTACTTCTGGGTACATTTACATCTGAACCACTGGTCTGATTAAAACCCAATTCTGTTTTATTATTAATTCCTTTTAGTCGTTCATCTTACAATTATTGAATAATTCACAAAGTGAAATCAGTTAATTTCTTTAACACAACAAATAATTAACCGCAGTAACATTAAACTTGATCAGACCGGCAGGGATGATAAACCCACTGACTGTTTCTTCCCTTACAGAGCAACAGACGGTGGTCCTTCTGCCCAGATCCCCTTCAGCCTCCAAGACCTACTTCCCCATCCCAGTGGACCACCTCGAGGATGAGTACAGGCTCCGCTCAGCTGACGATGGCAAGCTCTTCAGGGAGGAGTACAATGTGAGCCTCTTCTCTGCCTTATGAGCACCCGCTACTCTAGTGTGAAAGCAGAGTCTTCTGTTTGGTCTTCTGGTTAAAGTGCAGAGTCACTGTGGTGCATACAAAAAGAAAACATTTGGTTGAGGTCTGTTTAGATGTTTATTTCAGTTGAGGTATGGTTAAACACTGTGTATTGATTTAGACACATTTGAGGCGCTGTGCAACAACCGGAACTGACTGCAACTGTTATTTTAAATGATGATTACTGTAAATGATAAAATACCCATATTATCATCACTACTTTGTTACTTAGGCAGCTTTTAAAGATTATTTTGAAACATGTTTTATATTCAGGAAAACTACTGGAGATGTACTGTATGTGTCACATTGTCCATGACACATAATGTACATATACACACCCACAGGCATGTGAAAAAATACCCTGCTGCCTATTTGTGACTATGATTGAGGATCTGAGTCAAATAAAGTTCATGACTCACAGTCTATGTAACACATACAAGTATGATTTTACTCAGAGCAGACAGAGGAAGTTGAAGTTCTCTGCTTTTAACGGAGGACTGTTATTGTATGTAGCAGAGGAAGTGCCTTACGTACGGCAGGCAGAACACAATGCTCACGAGCGGTTTAAAAGTCAGCCTAACTGTTTTAAATGGCTGGTGCAGAATCTGACAGTGTTTTCTGTTTTGTAGTCCTTGCCTGGGGGCAATGCCCAAGGGACGTACGAGGAGGCCAACAAGGACGACAACAAGGAGAAGAACAGATACCCCAACATCCTCCCCTGTGAGTGTACTTTCTGTTCTGTAGGAACTAGGCTTCTTTTGACTCACAGTTTCCTGCCCGTGTGTGCACGTGTCTGTGTGTCTCCATGAGTTTTTTTTTTTCCTGTTGTATTTATTGTTTTTACAGTTCAGCAACAGCAGATCCCTCCAGCTAGTGTATTCATTCACAATGAAACGACTCTGCCCTTATAGTTTCCTCACCCTTCTTTTCCGTGTAACCACTGCGGTTGTGATCATTCATCTCTGTCGCATTAATAAGTCATTGAGTGACTCAGTAATAACATGTGTAACACAGTGAGATAATAATAACATGTAATTACCAATGTGAGAACTCTTTGCAGCTCTGATTCTCAGCCTGATTTGTGTTATTATAGATAAACTACCAGGTTATCACAATGCTTCTTGATGTTTAGTATAACAAAACTAAAAGTCACAGCATCTAATACAGAACATGTACTGTACATTGAAATAAAGGGAATATTAGAGACATAAGGGAGGATGAATTTCGGCATTATAATAAGGTAATTATCCTTTTTGACCTCCTAGAATGGTATTACGCCGTTAGTAGCCTATAATATTGTGAAAACACTGACCTATATTACCTCAGTTTTATCAGCAAATTATCAAATTGATTGACATTTTGTTTTGTTGTTAGCTTTGGATGTGCTAGTTTTCCCCATTGTTTCAAGTCCTTATGCAAAGCTAGGCTAACCGGCTGTTGGATGTAGCATCATATTTACCGTACAGACACGAGGGTGATATCTGCTTCTTCAATCTTGCTTCTTTTTGACTAATCCTGGACAAAAAAGCAAATATACTTATTTTATTACTCTCTATGCTACCTGCTTGAGTGTGTAATCAGAGTATGCTCACAAACTCTCTAAACTTCCTGATTGTATTTTCACCAACAGATGATCATTCCAGAGTGGTGTTGACTCAGCTGGATGGAAATCCCTGTTTGGACTATGTGAACGCTTCTTACATTGATGTGAGTTAATCTTTTTGGTTGTGGCTCATTGTGTTGAGCATGGTTAACACTAACACTGACAAGACTTTGTGCCTAAATAACCACTATTGTCTTATTTTGTTTTAATGTTGTGCTCCACAAATTCTTAAATATACAGTTTATTCTACTTTATTAGCTTTTATTTATTACTTTACTTTATTATTTTCTGACAGGGATTCACGGAAAAGAACAAATTCATAGCAGCACAGGGTAAGATATACAGTAATGCACTTGGAAATGATAATTGTGTTTAATTCTTGATTATTTGAATTAATTAAACTTTAATGTCTCACAGGTCCAAAAGAAGACACCACAGCAGATTTCTGGAGGATGATATGGGAGCAGAAAGTAGCGACTGTTGTCATGCTGACCAACCTGAAAGAAAGAAAAGAAGTGAGTGATTTTCAGCCTTATTTCTTAAATTGCACCTTCCTGTTGGGGCTTCCTCTTCAGCAAAGTCTCTGCTCCGACACTCTGAAGGGCTAAACGGGACATTACAAAAATATCTGAGAAGAAATGTGCTTCAAATAGACTTCACTGGTTGTGGTCAAAGGTGAAATGATGGCGTTTAATTTAAACCAGTCATTTCACACCTGTAATCTCCCCTCTGACATCTCTTTTTCTCGGCTATAATTGTACAATCTTTTATTGGGAGTCATCTGAACCAGAGCTCGTTCACTGAACAAGGAGAGGGGAGAAAAAGGCTAACAAGATCAATAAGAAGAGAATCGGAGAGGATTTAAATCAGTATGTGGATGGGTTGAAATCAATGCCTGCATAATGTGTTATTAAGTCCTCCAAGTCAGTCCTATATTGAGTGGTTTCACCTCTCACACTTAGACTAATATGGGCTGACTGGCCGTGAAATTGAAGCATGTGTGCCTTTTCATTTGAACAATCGCGTCTCTTGAGAGGAAAGTCCTTTAATACGTTACAGAAGAACAACTCCTCCTTAGGTCCTTTAATTTATTGAATAATGGATGTCATTATGTCCCCGCAGGACAAGTGTTACCAGTACTGGCCAGATCAGGGCTGTTGGACCTATGGGAATGTGAGGGTGGCAGTGGAAGACTTCACTGTGCTCGTGGACTACACCATACGCAAGTTCTGTATACAATATGTAAGTATCAAGAAGTGCTTATACGATGGTGAATTAGGGCTTTTCTGAAGCTGGGGAGGGGGGGAATAATCAAAGAAACTTGGATTTTCAAAGATTAAAAGGGACAGAAAAAAAATTTCTGAGATTATTAAAGTACACAGTTGCAAGAAAATAAATTCTCTCACCATATTATAACATGCGTCCAGACTCTGAGGAGGCATTTCAGAGAATCGGGCCTATTATGAAGAAAGTACCAATGTGGATATGGCGATTCTGTGCATCAGGAACTGAAACAAGGTTATGGGACATTTTTGTCTGAATGCCTTTGGTAATGTGATTCTGGGCTCAAAGTCACAAGTTTTTACTTATTGCTTTCCTTGGGTGTGGTTTTCATATGAGCCAATACAAAATTCTACCACAACTACTTTTCATACTTTTTTATTTTCTCATGTTTAATGTAACAGGAACATGTGGTTTCATGCCAAAACAAAAATCACTTGAAGTTTTATGTCTTAAAAGTCCGGATGCTTTTGATAATTTAATGATTCTGGGCGCAAAAGCATGAAGATTTCTTTTTTGCTGAATCCAACTGCAAAGTACTATTTGATGAGGTCATCACCAACCCTGCGAAGTGAAGCGATGTGGATCCATAACAGTAAAAAAACACTTCTTTTCCGAGTTCTAGTCTCATAAATGTATGACTTCAATCTTGGATTTTGTTTCTAAATAATTTAAGGTTGTATAATCTCAAAGAATTCTGGGTTTTTTCCTCAGATATTATCCCTCATTCTGTGGCTCCATAATTTTCTTTCTTTTTCATAATTTTTTTTATTATGAAGTTATTGAGTTATTTTCCTGTGAATTTACGACTGAAATCTCACAGAATATTGGAGTTTTTATCATGTACTTCACGACTTTAATCAAAAGAAATCTTTACAATTTTACAATGGCCCTAAATCACCATTGTAATGTTCACGTAGTTCACAGAAAATGTGACAATGTGAACAAATGTTTGTGAAACATTACTGGGTGTTGTATCGTATGTGCTTCAGTTCCTTTTTTATATTAACCCAGCCAGGCTATAGCTTTGAATTTCAGTAGAATGGAGAAATTCTAACTCATTGGAAGCTGTTCCTATCTTGATTCTGGTTCCTGTTGAAACCGAGATGTATCAAAAGATTGCCCTGGGGTCAGATCTGATTCTGCTATGCTATGCTGGTGTTGTAAACACTGTTAACTATGTTTGTGTCTCTATGTAGCAAGCCAGCGATGCCGCCAAGACTCCCCGGCCGGTCACCCAGCTCCACTTCACCAGCTGGCCTGACTTTGGAGTTCCTTTCTCCCCCATCGGCATGCTCAAATTCCTCAAGAAGGTCAAAGTGGTCAATCCACCCTTCGCTGGGCCAATTGTGGTCCACTGCAGGTACCAGACTGCTGAGCTAATGGGGTCATTGTTTATTGTTTTGTTGTTTACTGGGATCTACGTGCTTTTGACTGACTGTTTCAATTATCCAATTTGTTTCTATGGAGATGAATATATTTACGGTTAAATATCCGCTTTGTGTGTCTGCTGGAAAACAAACTGTGACTGGAAACCTTCTGAGTGACTTCAGCAATATGTGTGTTTACAGGCACAGATGTCCCTTTGTTTCCCTGCTGTTGTCTATTAACATGGAAGTGTCAGCTGAGGATTGTGGTTCATTCAGTCTGTGGTTTGTTTGTGTCCCTGCAGCGCTGGTGTCGGGAGGACAGGAACCTTCATCGTAATAGATGCCATGATCGACATGATGCACGCAGAGCAGAAGGTTGACGTGTTTGGGTTCGTCTCCAAGATACGAGAGCAGCGCTCACAGCTCGTCCAGACAGATGTGAGTTGGAGACGCGACAAGTTCACACATGTCAGCCACATGACACAACACATTTCTTAATGAATGAATTGCCTGTGTAAATTATCCCATCCTCAATCATCTGTACATTTCCAAGTGTGTCTGTGTTCATCTGTTTGTGTGTTTGTTCTCACCCCAGATGCAGTACTCATTCATCTACCAGGCCCTGCTCGAATACTACCTCTACGGGGACACGGAGCTGGACGTGTCGTCTCTGGAAGGACATCTGCACAAACTGCACAACACCTTCACAAACGGCGACCGGGTCGGCCTAGAGGAAGAGTTTAAGGTAAGACCTCTTATTTCACATTCTGGCTATAAGACGTCACATTTAATCGAGCTGGTTACACACCAAACTGACAGATGGCTAAAGATTCAACCATCTCTACAGTAACCTCTCTTAATCTAAGAGTTATAGTTTGCATCCATCGCACATTTTAAAGGGTCCAGTATATAATATTCATAATTATGTTTTCATCGTGTATAATCCCCTGAAACTAAGAATTGTTGTGAAAGAGCAGTAAAATAGGGTTTCTTCACATTTCTGTGTGCTCACTGTGACAAAGCACAACAAAGTATTCAGCCAGCGTGGGCCGGTGGTGTAATAGGGCACATAAGATACAGAACTTTCCATGACAGGCCTTTCGTGTTCGATGCAACTGCAGTAGGGAAGGGTGAGGCGAGGGGCATTTTGTTGGTTGTCATCAGCAACCTCACCACTAGATGTCGCTAAAACCTACAACTTCTGGTTATGTTACAGAAAAAGAAATGTAATTAGATTGCAGATGCACTCAGTAAAAAATATCAACGGTGAAACTTTTTTTTTTCCTATTGATGTTTATGCACCTAAGGATACTGAACATTTGCAGGTTTATAACGTTTTTTTTACTTTCCTTTTATGATTTCTGCCCAGAAACTGACCAACATGCGAATAATGAAGGAGAACATGCGAACGGGGAACCTTCCTGCCAACATGAAGAAGAACCGAGTTCTGCAAATTATTCCATGTAAGAAAGATGGAAATCTACAGAACAATAGTAGATTGTATTGTCTCACACTGTGTTTACAATCTCAACGTGTTTTTGTGCTCTGCAGCATTGAGTTAATGGTATTTTCTCTTTGTGAACCTGATACTCTGAAAAGACGTTTGAAAGCTGCTCTGTTCCCCTTTCAGATGACTTCAACAGAGTCATTCTCTCCATGAGACGAGGTCAGGAGTTCACAGATTACATCAACGCGTCTTTCATAGATGTAAGCAGATTTTAATCACCTAATGCAATAGTTCATTAGTATTGCTGTTAACACGCGTTATTGGACCAATAAAGCTGAAAACGTTTGTGTTCTGCTGTGCCTCAGGGCTACAGACAGAAGGACTACTTCATTGCCACCCAGGGCCCTCTTCAACACACAGTGGAGGATTTCTGGAGGATGGTGTGGGAGTGGAAATGTCACTCCATTGTCATGCTCACTGAGCTCCAGGAGAGGGAGCAGGTGAGCTGCAATTGCTGCCATCAAGCTCTGACTGATGGCTTCAACAACCACTAGAGCAGTGAAACAGAAACCATCTGTTATGATTGTTCTGCCTTTGACATAAAACCTTTCATGCTAGTTTATAAATGTTGAGTATCAAAAGGTTTGAGCCCAAACTACTTTTGAACATAAGCTTGTCAGCAATAATTGTTTTTGTCTGTTTTCATAGGACAAATGTTGCCAGTATTGGCCCACAGAGGAATCAGTCACCTATGGAGATTACACAGTAGAGCTGAAGGGCGACACTTTGTGTGACACCTTCAGTCTACGAGACTTGGTACTCACCTTTGTCCCGGTAAGCAAATTACAACGTTATCACACAGCTGGTTAATGAGGCAGTGACTCAAATTACATTTGCCTGTCAGGGTGAAAAGGCTTTTTTATTGGCTCGCTTGATGTAATTCCATTGAGCCTTTAAGTTCTTCTCTGAGTGAAGTGAAGTCATTCTTTTGCATTGTGTAATTGCAAAACGTTTAAATGGAGCCAGTAAGATTGGTTCTACTTCAAATCAGGACAGTGTCCTTTTTCTCACAATGAAATCATTGTTATAACTTCAAGTGGAGGAGGAAGTATTCACAAAAAGATACAGATGTAAAAGAGGGAAAATACTTCATCATGTCAAACATCTGTGTTACTTAATGTACCAAAGGTGGAGGTGGTTGGTGGAGCAGGTTTGAGATGAACAATGGGGTAGGAAAGACAAAAAGGCTTCAACAGTTTAATATAAAGGAAACAATGTAAGAAGTCGGAATGGCTTTAACAGCAGACAAAGATGGTGTGGAAATCTTTGGGAATGAGATTTTGGGTTAGTTTGCGTCATTTCTTTCGTACTAGCGGAAGTAAAACACAACCAAAATACATATTTAGGTGTATATTTTAGTTCAGATGTCTGCTAATTAGGCAAATTAGTACTTATTCAATCAAATATTTGCCTTTAACACACAAAATATCACTGTAAATGCAAGTAATCAACTGGGGAAGCTTCATGGTGATATCCATTAGGTAAAAAAAATTACTCATCTTTAAAAGGCCATTTTCTCAAAATCATTTTTTTTCTCATACTTACCAGTTTTAGTCTTATCTATATTATGAATATTTTTACCAAGTGGTTTGTTCATATATCATTTATAGCCTGATTTACAGAACATTTTATTCCTAAAACTATGGCAAATCAGTGTACATTTAGATCTTTTGCATATCTAAACTTTACATTTCAGAATATTTGCAAAAAGAAAATAATTGTTTTAATTGAAGTAGTCAACTTGGAAAGTTTCAAAATGATATCAGCTAAATCGTCTTAATTTCTTAACATACTCAAATGGGAAGATTACTTTTCATTAATTCTAACAGCATTTTTGCATCAGACTTTGTAACGCTAGACAGGATCTGACATAATTGCCTTATAGAGAACTAGAAACCAAGCGAGTACATAAAACTCTTGTGGCTGCCAGAGGAAATGTGGTGGGCAGGATGTGTTTGAGATTATCAAGTGGAGCCTCCCATCTCATATATTTCATTAAATTCGACCCACATCACCTCTCAGAGGCTCAGGAGTACATTCCCACCTCCCTCAGCGCACCACTCATCTACAGCCCACTTAACCTCCACTGACATTGCACCTGCCATTATATGCTTTCATATACTGCTAATAAATCATATTTGAAAGGTATTATGATCTCAAGTCTGCCCGTGTACTTCCTCTCAAAGGAGAAGCAGACGAGGGTGATCCGGCACTTCCACTTCCACGGCTGGCCGGAGGTCGGCATCCCGGCCGAGGGGAAAGGCATGATCGACATCATCGCCTCGGTGCAGAGACAGCAGCAGCAGTCTGGGAACCATCCCATCGTCGTACACTGCAGGTACACATTTGAGCCCTTTATAGTAGCATAGCTGTGTTTGTACTGTGGTGCTTTGCATTTGGCGGCCACTGTTCATTCTTGAATTAATTTCAAGATGTTTTTTTGTGTTTGTGTGTGCCGCAGTGCTGGTGCAGGGCGAACAGGTACGTTCATTGCACTGAGCAATATCCTGGAGCGAGTCAAGGCAGAAGGCCTGCTGGACGTGTTCCAAACTGTGAAGAGTTTACGCATGCAGAGGCCTCATATGGTCCAAACTGTGGTGAGTATCAGCAGAAGTGAATCCAACATGGGGTGAAAAATCAATTTTTAGATTCATCACGGTTCTCTTTTGAAGTTTTATGTCTTGATGCATAAAAGTCACTAATCACAAATATGAAACCCAGTACTTGACATCAGGATTGCCTGTAAAGGCTCATTTATGCCCCCTTAATATATTAGAATAGATGAATTCCTCTCAAATGATGTAACTGTAGCTGCCCAAATACGTCCATGCGTTCTTTACATTGGCATGAATGTTAAGCAGGCATCCAAAAGAAGTCATGTAAAGTGCTAAAACCAAAACAATCCCTGTTTCTTGCTTTATCTTGACTGTAACTGATTGTGCAGGCTACCGCCTAATCCATCTTTTCTGTCTCTATCTTCCACAGGAACAGTATGACTTCTGCTACAGGGTGGTACAAGACTTTGTCGACATTTTCTCAGACTATGCCAATTTTAAATGACGAGATTTGCCTTAAACATGGTTTTTAATGTTGTTTTCTAAAGCTGGTTTGTCAGTTTTATGTGTTTCTTTAACTTGGTCAAATGATCTATTTTGCTATGCACTTGTCCCGCCATTAACTGAACTCCATCCTCGCTGTAATATACTGTATGTCAGTGGATGAAAATTGTACATGAAAAAAGCAAGATTAATAATGTATATTTCACATCCTGTATGATAATTATTTTGTCATGAAGTGTTGTTTCAAACCTGGTCTCTTATTTCAGTTTTGTTGTATAATACTGTACTTTAAATGTTTATCTAAGTGTTATTTTGGATTGACCACGTAATATTTTTAAAAGTTGTAGTTATTGTAAATGTATTTATGTATTGACGATGACGTTCCTCTTTTGAGTTTGGAGAACACAATGGGAATGATGAGCTTTTTTTTTTTTGTTTAATACAAACATACAGTCCATTCATTCATTTATCGATGACTTCTATCTGAGATTAGAGGCGATATTTCGACTATTTCTCATTGTCCTCAAGCTACATGCCCATCACAAATGTGATACTCTTTCCAATGGAAATACTGTCAGAAAAAGGACGAATCACTCTCAGCCATAATGTGGAAAATGTTAAGTTATGCAACAGAGGCCGAGGTGACACCACTGAGGTCGATTTCCAATAAAGATTCGGGCAGAAGTTTCACAGTGAGACATATCAAGAGTCGTAAAAGAAGACCATTAAAGGACAAATTCACCTAAAAATAAAAATTCATGCATTATCTACTCAACCACATGTGGATGGAAAGTAAGGTGAAGTTTCGTAATCTACAAAAACGTTTCAAGAGCAGAACAGCTTTGCAGCATTCTCCTAAACAACTCAAGTAGATGGGGACTCGTTTTAAAACTGTAAAAAACAAAACAAAAAAAAAACTACTACTCCAGTTGTTTTGGAGAATGCTGCGACCATTGGCATCATTTACACTGGGGACACTGGTGGACAAAATCTTTATTACTTTTTGAAATTACCAGTTTTGTCCCCCATTACGCTTTAAACACATAATTCGTTAAGATGTGCTTAAAAAAAATAGCGTGCACCAAAGAGGAATTATTTTATTATGAGTTTTGATGAGTCACTGTGCATTATCTACACCGACCTTAAATGATCGCCTCATTACATTGGATAAAATTGCATGTGTTCAAGACAGTTTAAAAAGAGAGTGTGAGTAGATCATGAATTTTCATTTTTGGGTGCACTTATCCTTTAAAACTGGTTATGTACCTCAAAAAAGTGGCATGCAACTGCATTTAACATGGATGTAACATTACTATAGTCTGCCTTTTGTCTGTAGACAGCAAAACGTATTTTGCTAAAAATGACTGCACATTAAAAAGCACATATAATAAGCCTTTTGCCAAGAACCTGCAATACTCCAGAGTATGTTTATTGCTTTATTTATATTCTAGATTATAGAATTTTTCACAGATCAGTGCCATATGTACATTTTTAAGACGTGGAAAAAGTAGAACAAGCCTAAGTTGAAGGCCAAGCATTTAGAGGTGATACTAAGAAAAGGTAAGTCAGTTCGATTTCCTGACAGCCTGTGTCGGCTAACACACAGGAAAGTATTCAAAGTGTAACATTAGACGAGTCCTGTAATGGCAAATACCACAATACACAAATGTGGTGCTTCAGTGCCTGCTTAATGCCAGAGCAACAAAAACAAAAACACCCCATTCTATCAGATATGTTTTAGAATACAGACGTATTCTTAGATACACATCCAGAATGTTTCATAGAGAAGTATCTCATGGTAGTTCCATTCATAGCAAAGTATCTGAATGTGAAACAGCTTTTCTGTTTATTTCTTCCGAGGCAGTAACCCCCTCCCCCATCCATCTGGTACTCCGACATGAAACCAAACACTTGGAGTGATCCGACCTAGCTCTGCTTTAATCCCTCGATGAGATGTGTAAATGTGTTGATGCTGTATGTAAATACTACATGACAAAGTGTTGTGAAAGTGGCTGGCCAGCGAAGGAACTGTGAAGTGCATATATTTTGTGTGCTATCTGTGGGAGATGTGAGGTGCAGCACAAGAAACGACCCCAAGTCTATTTTCCCCATGGCTTCTTCTCGCCATCCTTTAAAGAACATCGAGGAGGGTCTATTTAGACTGCAGCTCTTTGCCTTTGCTCTCTCTGTGGGTGGTCTGTCCCTTTTTGGATTCTCAGTGTCTTTGAAATGCAAGTTGCAATATTAAATTCATCTGAAAAAATGATTTGGGTGTCAGTGAAAGTTTGTGCCACTGTGTTACAGCTCATACAGAGGATTCATTTCAGTTCTGGGTTAGACATACTAGGATGGTCCATGTGAATAATGCACCGCATGCACCAAACCTGAACAATGGAACAATGGTTTTCTTGATTTATCGGTTGTTCATTCAGCACATAAACTGTCAGAAAATAGGGAAAATTGCCTGTTACGATGTCCCATTTTTCATAAAAAATAGCCTCAAATCTAAACGTATTCCAATTATTATCATAGAAGACTTGAGAAATTAAAACAATAAATATTCTTATCGAGTTGGTGGCATTTCTTTCCTCATAAGACAAACTTAAATTATAGATGAACACGACTAAGCTCTCAACTCAACACAATTGATCTGAACAACTTTTTTGTAAAAAAAAAAAAAAAAAAATGTAAAAAAGCTGTAGAGCTCTATAAAAATGTGATCTGTAAGAGAATATTCAGTTTGATATCAAGATCTTAATATTGAGGTCAGAGGAGAGCATCAGCTGGGCCAGAACGTTCATCAGAAGCATGATTCTGAAAAGTAAAGTCTTATTATTAGTATGCTACATTAGGGCTAAGGAGTATTTACACAACCAGTTAATTCAGCAGTTCCTTTCTTGATAATTTGGTTGCTAAAAGTAAAAATATGTTGAAGACGAACAACGAAGACTACCAAGAAGAAGAAGACTACGACTATGATGAAGCAGAATACGAAGAATACGAAGAAGAATAAGAATACGAAGAAGAATACGAAGAAGAATACGAAGAAGAAGAAGAAGAAGAAATAATCATCCATCCTTGCTCACTACATCTGATCCTTTCTCACCCTCAGGTGTGCATAAACTACAAGTTAGGAGCTTATGGTTAAAATATAAACATATGAAACTGTCCGTTATGTTATCCGCATCGGCCATGAGACATAATAATTATTGGTTATCCATACCGGCTGAAAAAAGTCTGTATCCTGCATCCCTAAAAGATATTCAGTTTAAGATCAACTCTGATAGGGATCTTTTAATGATGAGTATGAACAGAAGGAAGGATTAGCAGCAGACGAAAATAATTTTCATTTGGGAACACATCCTTTAAATTCAACTTAATTTGTCACTGTGTATCAGTCTCAAAAATAAATACAAATATAAAAACAACAATCGAGCGGGTGAAAAAGGAAATAAATACCAGCAGGACAAAGAAAATGCAACACGGCGGATGGAAAACAACTGAAGGTGGTTTGCATAAAAAGAACCACAACCAAGTGTGATTCAATAACCAGAAAACCTCAAAACTAATTCAAAACATGCACAGGAACAAAGAGGTTCAGTTCTTTGCGTCTCCAGCACTCCAGTTCACACCAGCACTTCCGTCCGTTTCAATGTGAAATATAGACACAAGTCACCACTAAACCAGGGTGTTGCAAGCTGTCTTAAAGGTGATACACTTTCTTAAGACAACTTGCAACACCCTGGTTTCAATGGCCATGTGGCTGTAATTGAGACGTATATTTCTGGACCTGTGTAAGTACTAATTACAGACAACAGGGGGCAGTACACCTTAATCTATATGTAGATGAGAAATGTATTAAAGGAAAATGCAACTGATAATACACTGTTAATTTCTGTAATACAATACCACTCAGTCATAATTGGGTCCTTATGTTTACCATCAAAGAGCTGTTGTGATGATGTTCAGATTAATACTGAAGCTGCTTAATAGATGTTGAAAAATGCAACAACTGTCAGTATGATGAAACTGTGATCCAGATGTTAGATATAAAATAACCACATCTGTCATTTGGTTGAAATTGCTTCAATAAAAACTTCCCAGATCTTACAAATCTGTCTCGCTAGATTGCTTCACTGTTTCATGTGCTTTAAATCAATGTTAATTATTTTAAAAGCATCCAGAGTGAGTTCTTAATGCCGGATAATTCTTTGTTTAGCACTATTCTTAACTATCTCGTGAAAAACATGGTAGTTTTTCCAGCAACAAGACCAGACCAAGACCAAAGTCACATCTGCTTAAATCCTGATGATCCCTTCTGTAGAAGAAACTGCTTTTCAGTAAACATGGTATCTCTACAGGAACTGATGTGGCTTTAAACACACCAAAAGCTGATACTTAAAAAAAATAGCAGTCAGGAAACTTCCTCTTTCGGAGTGTTGCAACAAGAAACAGAACAAAAAGTAAAGACAAATCTCCATTTTCCAATATAAATGTGGTAACATGAAGCTTTCATCCATGTGATTGCCACCAGTCAATAACAGGGAGGAGTAAATTTGAGCTATTTTTGCCAAACAATCATGTTTTTTATCTTGCAGAAAATCCAAGTGACAAAAAGTCTCTTTGTTGACCATTTCCACTTCCTCTGGGACCCGGCGCCATGGTAACGCTCCTCAGCGGGAGGGGCGGTAGCCAAAAAAAGGTCAGCAAGAGTGAAGAGGTCATATGAATTATGTATTAACCCTAACTGACTCTCTTATTTTGATTGACCCCTCACTAATTATATTTGGTCTTTCCACAAGGCTTCCCCTTTTCCTTCTAATATAATATGGAACATGAGCCATTTATTGGCCGGGTGGCCTCGGCTGTGACCCGTCTGCTCAAAGGCTTTCATGTGTGGCCACGGAAACTGATTTCTGATCACACTGTGTGTCGAGCAAAGCCTTTTTTACTCGTTCTGTCACTTTTTCCACAAACATGCCCACATTCCTTTCACCGTCGCCTGAGTAGAATATGAATTCAAAACCAGATGTATTTGGGGCTACACACAAGTTGTATTATCATATGGAATCCAACGTTCACAAAAAGTACTGAGAAATTCTCAAAAATAGATCTGAAGAATGCTGCTTAAAATGAACAAATATTCAGCAACTGCCTGGCTTATTTTTCACCTTCAATGTCCACAAAAACCACTGTGGACACATACCATAACTAAATGTCTTGCACTACTGCTTAAATAGATCTGACTTGTAAGTATGGAAATTATGAATCCTGTGGAAACATACCATAAGAGTCTACAATCATAGACATGCAATGGCACTTTGAGCTAAATGGTAATTTCAGCATGCTAATATGTTAAAAATGACACCAAGCTGATGTGAGTATAATATTTGCCATGTCGACCATTTTAGTTTTGCATGTTAGAATATGCTAATTAACACTAAATACCCAGCAAAGCTGAGGTTGATGCGGATGTGATCAGTTTTACAGGTAATGTATCAGACAAAAATATATTGTTTTACTTGAAAATGGGGCTGGATGAACACTATCCTCAAAAGTCAGGGTGTCATCCAAGTCAGCAGGATTCATTACCAAATTTCGTGGCAATCCATCCAATAGCTGACGAGATATAAAAGCCAGGAGATCTAATCTTCCTCAAAAGACTCCCTGTATCTGCAAAAAGTAAATAAAAGATACACAAGTCTGTATGCTACAAAAGTGTGGTGTCTGAGGCAAGAGGAAAGAGTGCGAACATGGTCAGATTCAGTGTGGCTGTGGCTGATGTAAAGAGACAGGCACGGGGTAGAACATGGACGCTGTACCATTAATATTCTATGAATGAACCGGAGATCCTGTTTGTCTATCTGTTGTCTACGTCACATCTCTGGCTTGATAATGACTTATTGTTGAATTTGTTCTCTCACTCTTTTCCTCTCCCCGTCTCTCTTTCACAGCGCAGCGTCTTACTGAAAACATTCTCAACAGGCGCTTTAAGGCCTGCTATAATTCAATCAGACAGCTTTTACTGGGATGTTAATGTGACACAGTGCCCCCGAAAATGCATTACAAGGGATATTCTATTCCCTCCCTTGTTCCATCAGGCTAATATTACTTTCAACCTTCTTTTTCAGGGAATGCAGTGGAAGCTCCGATGAACTGACAGCTTGGTTTGGACCTTAAATGTAGCATAACAACGCGTAGATGGAAAGATTATGTTAGATTATGGCAAGAATTTGGTGTTGAAATATGTAATAAGTAATTATCATATAATATGTAAATATGTATATGTATTTTGTATCACAATAACAGTAAATAAATTCAATCAAGATACGGTTTAAAATAAGCCTACCAAACTTCATCACATTTGACTGCTTTCTTCGTTTATTTGGAGCACTCATACAAATCATAAACTAAATCCAAACCATGTCCACACATCAGAGGTCGTACCCCTCTAAGTTACAAGCTCTTTTCCCTGCTATGGGGTTGGTCGGAAAGCTTCCTGATTTGTATCTAGGATTTCACTCTCTTGCATGTTTTCTTATCACCCTTTTTTGCTGCAGTGGTTGGCAAAACAGCTTAGAGGCGCATTACCACCACCAGCTGTCGCGCTCACGTCACATGACAATGTAGGCAGTCCTGCAGGTCCATCACGTTACCTTGAGAGTCAGCTAGATTTGACCTGGATCCCCAAAGTCAGTGGGATTCACACTTTTGGCACCAAGGGTATCTGTACCAAATCCCATGGAGATCTATGGCATCCATCAGAATCAAAGAGAATGACTGACATTGCTGTCTGAAAAATGACCAAAATATGTTTGATTATTCCTGTTGGAGAAAAAAAAAACAGGAGTAATACATTTATCTTCAACTGGTTATGATTTTAAAATTACGATACTCTTGTATTGTTGCCAAAGGCTTAAATATGTTTTATGGTGTGTTTTTCACAATGTGCCTTAGATGAAAAAAGCCTTTAAGGACAATGCAATGTAAAAGTGGCTGTTGTCAGTACTATGGTATTGGATATTATAGTTCTCATAAGCTTGGAATGTATATAGTATATAGTTAAATTGTAAAGGGGCCCTAAAACTGGCCTCTGTGGGACACCACACCTATGTTTCTGGTTTAAAGATGCCAAAGGAGAAAGTCTCAATTTTTCAAATCATAAAGCAAGTTGGCCACAGTTAAAATATAATTAACTGTGTCAAAATAAGTAAACCTCAACAAAGACAGAAAACCTGACTGGAAAAACATCCAACTACAACAGCTGAATAGTTCCTCAATGACAGTATCGTGCCACGAAAAGGGAAGTTGGTCACAGGCCTTTAATTATTAATTACAGAGTTCACTTTAATATTTTATTGCCTTGTTAACATTGTTGCTGAGAAGCTTTTTTAATGAAGGAAAATAAAAGCAAACAATAAAACATAACTATGAAAAACTGCGAAGAGGGGATAAATAAACAAAAAATAATTAACATGATTTGTGTGATTATATTCAACACAAGTGGCAATTTAGATTCTCAGATTCTTGTATTATGTTCTACTGTTAATCCCTTTATTATGTTGTTATTTGTTGTTACCATAAATGCATGGAATGTCTTTGTTAGATTCTGCCATATGAATCGTATCCATGCGTTTTCTTGCTGCTCATATATCGAGAACCACAGTGGAAATGGAGCCCCAAACTTTGCCATGCCATCTTTGAGATAAAGTAAACCATGCTTAATGAATTTCCCCAGTGGTAACACATGATGAGAGTGCTTACTGCAAGTCCTAGTGATTGCCATGGGAATCTGAGATAAACAGAACATCAGTAAAGTCTGAGAGGGGGAGGTCCGATACTGCAGAGTCAGAGTCTCCTGGACAGAGGACAGGAATTTACATAAAAAGAAATGAATCAGCATGCGCCTTTGATGCTTGAGTCATAAAGTGTGGGGTAAAAACTGTCACAATCAAGATGCTTATCAACAATTTGGTCCAGCTGTCTCCTTATCCAAGCAATTACATTTTCATTCTCCACTGAGTTGAAAAATGGTATGTGCGGTAAAAGTGACTCAAAACTTCAACACCAAAGGTTTTAAACCACTGGAGGATAGACCTTTGATGTACTTTTAAAATAATGTGTTCACACTTGTTTTTCTTTCAGGTTTTCCATCTGTCTTGCCCATCTTTGTCAGTGAGTTCTCATGAACACCTTGAGGTAATTTCTTTATATTTAGCACAGTCGTTGACTTGGACTGAAGAATGACAAACTGATTGGATTTGGTGGTCAAAGTTCAAAGGACCCTGTGACCTCACGTCTGCCCATAACATTGTTGTGAATGCGATACCTCAGGAACACCAAGAAAGAATTTCTTCAAATTTGGCACATGTCCACTTATACTCAAGGATGCCCTGATTACTACTTGGTGATCAAAGTTCAAATGGTTAGGGTCACAAAACGCACTTTAGTAGTTGTGTCTTTCTGTTCTCTCGGAATCAGCTTTACTAGCTAAGCATGAGAACACATACTAAGCCTGTTTTTTGTTTCACTCAATAAACGTACACACTGTCAAACACGGTAACAAACCTCCTTATCGGTCTTCTGTACCAAAAATATTAATTCATACTAGGAACTACACTTCACTATATATAAAAGGCTTGTAGTCTTCTGCCAGCCTTTCTGCTTTTGCTACATTCCGAATAAAGAGCTTTCTAATAAATACATTCTATTCATTTTAAAAAATCATCGACAAAACCTCAGTCAATAAATTAAATAAAACAGGAAACAGACCATTCCCTGACCAAGCAGCTTGTTGACATCTGTTATCAGAGTGACAAAATACAAATTGATTAATGTACAGATTTTTCTGAAGAGGTCAGCATAGCTCAACAAAAGACACTAAACATTAAATATTGTTGTTATGGTTGCATTTCATTAACCCACTGCTCTCTAACTAAAAGCCTTCTGGGCGCCAGTCAGATAAAGAAGCCACAGAGTTAAGACTTTGATTTAGTGATCGTCATGTTTGAGTGCTGAATGAATATGTGGTCCAACAAAAGTCACGAGCCCTGTCTGGAAACCCTCTCAGTTCCTTTCTCCTCTTTTGTCTGTCTCATCTTCTTAGAGCTCTGAGGAACTGTTAGATGCGGCGTCAGTAAGCGATTTGCAAAATGAGGAAACAATGAGAATTGTGTAAGGCTTTAAACCTTTTTTTTTTTTTTTTAAATCGACTTGCAACACCTTCTGCAGGTTGATGTTGAACACTATTCCATTTCTGTGCTGTTACATTCAAACTAAATTTGGCAAAAATACATTACATGTTGTTTGTACTTCTGGGAGCTAACCTTGTTAAATGCTCAATAAACTTGCGTCATTGGCGCCTGAAGAACAAGGGCAAGTCCCAAAAGGTAAATATCTCGAGCAACACTAGCATTGCTTCATTGCCCGCTTTATACTGTACAACTCAAGCACGTCCAAATTCTACATCCTCAAGGCGACCAGGACTTGGCATGATAAACGTTGATAGAATGTTAGATCATATTTCTGCTTGATTAAGGATGAACAGGTATCAATTTCTAGTTTCTGCCAAGGCCAACAACAAAATGTTGAGACCGTTCCTCAAGATCATGCATCCTGATGAGGTGAAGTTTGTTTGATATTAGTCAAAACAAAGGGAATGCATGTTAAATAACACATTGTACGATAAGATAATAAGAGAGTATCAGTAAACAATTATCATAATGTTTGAACATTATTTTCTCTTAAGAACATATCAATACCTGAGACAGAAAATCTATAAACACCACTGTATTCTGTAGCCAATGGCAAAAATTAAAAAGCAGCAACTTTCAGATATAAGACCTGGGCGCACTTGCATTTATCAGAGTTTTCACAGACAAAAGTGTCATCTGGGGTGCAGCAGAGTATCACTTTAAAGGAACAGTTTGATATTTTGAGTATTGCCATTTATCTGCTTTCCGGTCTTGAAATATATGACCAAAGCAAGACCACTCTCGTGTCTGGCCCAGATACCATTATTGAGGCTTTTGAAGCTTGAGAATTACATACCAAAAGTTTGGACGTAATTTCTTGCTCTCTTTATCAGTCTTCTGGTTTCATTTTGTTGCAGCCAATGCAACATCTCCTTTAAAATACTGATTTGGAAGTCAATTACCATGGCAACAGTAGAAGCTTTAAAGCATTTGGGTCAGCCCTAATGTCTGAAGAGTTTCCCAGAGGGTCTAAGTTGACTCCCTGCTGGGCCTAAGCATCATGGAATTAAAAAAAAAGAAAACGTATTCTAAAGCAGTTTTTACTTAAATGTGTTGTTCAAGAAGCAAACTCCTTCAGGGATAGATTGCTGCAGGACTGAGTCCAAAAACCCTGGAAATAAGTTAGTGAAATGTCTGAAAGAAGGTCTGTGTTTAACACAAGCTGAAGAGATTTTCATGTTTTTTGTTCTACAACATAAGATACATCTGCTGATACACTAACTTTGAATAAACTTTAGTTTTAAGTTTAGATTGATTAACTTTAAAGTAAAGTGCGTACAGTATAATGAGACACTTAGTGGTGGTGACATTGAGGTCACACAGCCGGGATGTAGTGCGTTTATAGCATAAAGTTAGCTTTTTACATCTGGCGGTAGAGCTGTGCGATATTAAAGGCAGTACAGAGGATTTTCCAAATCGCCGACGGTTAAAATAATTTTCAAATGATTCAAGAGCTTGAGACCGCCTCCTCCCCCATCCACCCTCATAGGAAACGCCTCCCCCTACTACGCAAAAATATAGCGAAGTGTAGCTCTTTTAGATCCACGGACATAATTGTCACAGGGAGACATGTCACTCACTCAGCTATTGGAATAAATTCCACATTAGCGTTATAAATTTCAACCACATTGTCCTTGGGGAACTAAATCTATGCATTCATAGATTGGATATAATCAACGGCAACAAGGTTGCCGTCAAATTATGAGAAATCGCCGTTCTGGGGCTAGCTAATTTAGGTGCATTGCAAATGCATGTTAGCATAGGTGAAGTGAAGCAGACATTGAAGACTTTCAAACACCATTCCTACCCCAAAATAAAGGTTCGATCGGGGGGACATAATCAGTAGAAGTATACCACGGAATACATTTTAAATGTGGGACTTCCGAAGACTTCTTACCTGTCTGAAAGGTCTTCAAGTATAGCCGATACCGGAGGCTTTTGCGGTCTCATCCAACCACTTTGAGGAAGTGGCGTGGATGTGATCTGCTCGTTGT